>MCJB01001303.1:365002-376230 GCA_002018475.1 Nicotiana obtusifolia | reverse complement strand
CACCCCCCCCCCCCCTTTTTTTTAGTTTGACTAGGTTTTCTTATTTTTGTTTTATTAGTTTAATTTGTTCCTTTATTTTTCCGTTTTGTTTTGGACTTAAATTTTTTTCTAAATGTCCAATATATCCTCACTTAAAATATTAGGGTATTACAGTCTTAAATTGGATTACTTGTAAACCAACTCAGTTTGCTAATAGCACATGCTATATCTGGTCGCGTACAATTCATGATATATATCAAACTTCCCAATACTCTTGCATAGTCCAGTTGTGAGTCACTTTCACCTTCATTCTTTTGAAGTGCATAACTCACGTCAATTGGAGTCTTGGCAATCTTGAAATCCAAATACTTGAACTTGTCAAGTACTTTTTCAATATAGTGAGACTATGATAATGCTAGACCTTGTGGAGTCTTATAAATTCTGATTCCTAAGATCATATCAACAACTCCTAAGTCTTTCATGTCGAATTTGCTAACCAACATGTGCTTAGTAGCATTTATATCTGCCATATTTTTTCTCATTATCAATATGTCATCAACATATAAACAAACAGACTTCATGACCTAGAGTGTTTTTAATGTAAACACATTTGTCGCTCAGGTTGATTTTAAACCCACTTACCAACATTGTTTGGTCAAATTTGGCATGCCATTGTTTGGATGCTTGTTTAAGTCCATAAAGTGACTGAACCAGTTTGCACAGTTTCTTTTCTTTACTTGGAACCATAAAATCCTCATGTTGTTCCATGTAAATCTCTTCCTCCAATTCTCCATTTAAGAAAGTTGTTTTAACATCCATTTGATGAATTTCAAGGCCATACACGGCCGCTAGTGCCACTAACACCCTAATAAATGTTATCCTCGTTACTGGCGAGCAAGTGTCAAAGTAATCAAGGCCTTCTTTTTGTCTATAATCTTTAACAACAAGTCTTGCCTTATATTTTTCAATAGTGCCATCAGCTTTCATTTTCCGTTTAAATATTTATTTCAAACCTAAAGGCTTATTTCTTGGAGGAAGATCAACCAATTCCCATGTATGGTTGTCCAAAATTGATTGAATCTCATTATTGATTGCCTTTTTTCAAAATGCTAAATCAGAAGATGACATAGCTGCTTTGAAAGTTTGAGGCTCATTTTCAAGCAAGAATGTCACAAAATCTGGTCCAAAGGAAGTAGATGTTCTTTGATGTTTGCTACTCCTTGGATCTTCTTCACTTGGAGTATTTTCCTTTGGTTCTTCTCGTGGTCGTTTAGGTCTTTCACTTAACGACTCGCATTCAGTTTTATATGGATAGATGCTTTCAAAGAATTCAGCATTATCTGATTCAATTACTGTATTAACATGAATTTAGGGATTACCAGATTTATGAACCAAAAATCGACATGCTTTACTGTTTGTAGCTTATCCAATGAAAACACAATCCACAGTTTTTTGTTCGATTTTTACCCTTTTGGGTAAAGGTAGTTGTACCTTTGCTAGACACCCCCACACTTTGAAATATTTCAAGTTGCATTTTCTTCCTTTCCATTTTTCATATAGAATATATTGCGTTTTGCTGTGGGGTACTCTGTTGAGTATTCGGTTAGCTGTAAGAATAGCTTCCCCCCACAAACTCTGCGGTAATACAGAACTTATTAATAAAGAATTTATCATTTTCTTTAATGTCCGATTTTTTCTTTCCGCATTTTCATTAGATTGAGGTGTGTAGGGAGCAGTAGTTTGATGGATAATTCCATATTCCTAACATATTTCTGCAAATGGAGATTCATATTCTTCACCCCTATCACTTCTAATCATTTTGATCTTTTTATTCAGTTGATTCTCCACCTCATTCTTGTATTGCTTAAATGCTTTAATTACTTCATCCGTACTATTAAGCAAATAAACATAACATATCAAGTACAATCGTCAATAAAAGTTATAAAATACTTTTTCCACCTCGAGATGGTGTCAACTTCATATTATAAATGTCAGTATGAATTAAGTGTAAGGGATTTGAATTCCTTTCAACAGACTTATAAGGATGTTTTACAAACTTAGATTTAACACATCTTTGACATTTTGATTTATTACACTCGATTTAGGCAATACTTCTAAATTAATTAACTTTCGCAAGGTTTTGTAATTGACATATCCTAAACGAATATGCCATAAATCATTTGACTCCAAAATAAATAAGAAGAAGCTGAAATTTTATTAATACTGTCAACAACCATTACATTGAGTTTGAAAAGACCCTCTGTGAAGTAGCCCTTTCTAACATACATTTCATTCTTGCTTACAACAACTTTGTCAGATACAAATACATATTTAAATCTATTCTTAACAAGTAAAGAAGTTGAAACTAAATTCTTCCTAATAGTAGGAATATGAAGAACGTTGTTGAGCAATAACACCTTGCCGGAAGTCATCTTCAGGAATATCTTCCCATAACCCTCAATCTTGGTTGTTGCAGTATTTTTCATGGAAAGCTCTTCTTCAGGACCAGCAGTAGAGTAAGTCGCAAATGCTTCTTTGACAGCACAAACATGTCGAGTGGCTCCAGAGTCAATTCACCACTCTTTCGGATTTCCAACTAGGTTGCATTCCGAAAGCATTGCACACAAATCATCGATGTCATCATTCTTCTCAACTATGTTGGCTTGTCCCTTTTTCTTATCCTTTTTCGGGAGACGACAATCAGGGGCTTTGTGACAAGTTTTTTTCACAATCATAGCAGTTGCCCTTGAATTTCTTCTTGTTCTGCTCCTTAGTCTGTCCATAAGACATCTTCCTCTTCTTATTTTTTGGAGCAGTTTCCTCAATGATTTTAGCTCTCATAATCGTTCAATTTCCACAAGACTTCTTCTCCGCTGTTATGTTGTCTTCCTCAATCTTGAGATGAATCACAAGATCTTTCAACTTTATTTATTTGCGCTTGTGCTTAAGATAGTTTTTGAAATCCATCTATGAAGGAGGCAATTTTTCAATCATTGCAGCCACTTGAAATTCTTCATTCACTACCATACCTTCAGCACTAAGGTCGTGAAAAATAAGTTGAAGCTCTTAAATTTGGGTTCCAATAATTTTGCTGTCTATCATTTTATAGTCTAAAAACTTGGCAACCACAAAATTTTTCAAGCATGCATCTTCAGTGTTGTACTTCTTCTCAAGTGCGCCCCATAATTCTTTCGAAGTTTTCATAGCATTGTAGATATTGTACAAGTCATCCTCCAAAGCATATAGGATGTAGCCTTTGCAAAGAAAATCTGCCTGTTTTCATGCCTCAACAATCATAATTTTCTCGTTGTCTGGCATGTCCGCAGCAGGCACTGGAGGTTCTTCACTAGTGAATTTCTACATACTAAGTGTGGTAAGCTAGAAGAACACCCTTTGAAGTTGGCTCTAGAAAATTTTCCCAGTTTCTCGACCAGTGGCACAACAATTCGGCTTGACGAGGCTATCATCATTGCCGTAATAGTCGCAGAAGGATTTCTATTATCAATTGCCATTTCTAACTATCAACAATAGAAGAGCTCAATTATTGGAAAAAAAAAAAAGTAAAGTAAACAATACTGTAATTAATGATAAATAGTACGTTTAATAAATAAAAACGATGAAGTTTTTATGTTCTTCAAATTATTTCTGAATTTAATACTCCAATGAAGTTTTTATATCTTCAAATCAGAATAGAAAAATTCAGAAGGAGTAGAAAACCAAACAGGTTTTAATCTCCAAAAACAGAATACTTATTATAATATAAAAAGTAATAATTTTCTTAAGATTGTTAGCCAGTCTGTATTACCATAATGAATAATGAGACAGTAAACTTTCTGAACAGAAAACAGAAACAGAAAGTTAGCAGTAACAGAATGTCGAAATAATATCTGAAAATAATTTTGAAATAAATTGAACCACTGAATGCACAGTGTGTCCTTAAGAAAATTATTCCCCTCAAGTACCCAAGGTGCTGGAATATTATCCTCCCAAGATAGAACGATTTAACTCACTAGTGTATTAGTACCAAAAACTCTGATAAACTGCGAACCACTCAATGGTTGTAAAACATACTGGAAAATTTTGTGTAGAAGAAGAAGAAGAAGATCAGAAAATTTCATAAAGAAAGATTTTGGGATCAAGGCATATTTATAGCCATTTTCTGGCACTGTTTCTGAAAAGATTTGCAACCTTTCAGAAATAGCTATGGTTGTTGGAACAGGTGGAAACATTTTCCGTTTGAAATATTCCAGGAAAAAGGATTTAAAATAATCCAGAAAAAAAATAGATCGGGTCGCGTCGCGGGTCCTGGGTTATTCCAAGTTAAATTTTCGTTAAAATTAAATTAATTAATTAAATAATTAAAAAAAAATTTGTCCAAAAAGATTAAGCCAAAGCCAAGCGACGACGACGCAAGGCTTACTTTCTTTCCAACCCATTCAACACCAAGAGAAGTGTTTTCTCAATATAAGAATATTCAATTTTCTTTCCACCACCAATGAGGGACACTTGCTCTTTTCAAAGTAAAAGGGAGCTCATTTTTCCTCCACTTTCTTCCCTCCATTTCCTATTCACCAATCTTTTAATCCCAACAGTTTTATATAATATTCAGTCATTATTGGAAGAACTAAAATAAAAACTCGTATAAAAGTAATTATCTATTTAAATCATTTTTATGTGCAAAATGAAAATAACGGAGCAAACATAAGATAATGTCTTGAATTGTATGAGGAAGTAAACATTAGAAAGTAAGTAAATTAGTTAAATTGCAGAAGTAACATTGCAAGTAAAGTACACACGAATTATTTGGCTTTACTAGTTATTTACGTTATGCTCTAAACCCCGGAGTTCTAAAAAAATTTACAAAAGTTATAAACACGAGAAGGCAGGTAAAAAGAAAAAAGGTAGGCAACCAAACAAGTAAAAAGCTATTAAAAAAAAATAATTTATTTTCTGCTATCAGCGCATGTTAACGTGACCTTGCTAAAAAAAGCTACTACAATCAGATATCTCTATAACAATATAGTGTATAACAGTCATTTACTATAAAAGCCAAAAAATATCAGAACAAACGAGGATATTATAGAGAGATTTGGTTGTACTCCTATAATTTATTACAAATACACGCGCATCTAAGAAATATTTAATTGGAGTAATATTTATTGCTTCATAAAGATAATTTAGAATATATATTCTCTGCTAAAAATGTATTAATAAAAATAATTGGATAACAATATTAAAAAAATGAATCTTCTAAAGAATATTTCAAAGTTTCAAAATTAAAAGACAGCTATAACTGATTTTGTGAATTATATATAATTCAGGATTTGTTCTACTTTTAAACTAACAAAATATCGACTTAAGGCGTGGTTTTTTTTTAACAAGTAAGTATTCACACTGATTAATATAAAACAAAGCTTTTCAAATATAAAATTATTTTGAATAAGTCACATAATAAAAAATTATATTCTAAAATAGGAGTTCTATTAAAGAATAATTTAATTATAAAAAGAAAAAAGAAAAATAAATCTGAAAAATCACTTTTCGTATGTAATATGATGTAATTACAAATAATTCATAATTTATTAGACATTTTTTCATGATAATCCCTATAGAATTGAAGAATTACACTCTTTCAAGTTTCAATTATAATAACTTTAGGATTAACCAAGTAGTTACATGAACAGATAAACAAGACAACTTGAATTTAATTCTTTCCAAATATGACATCACAAGACAGAACTCTAAGCTCCACAAATTTAAAAATTAAATTACATTTAAAATGAATTATAGTAAAAGATAATTTATAAGTCAAAAAAATTATAATTTAATTTTTAAAACGCAAACATTGAATTTATCATCCAAAATCACAATTATGTACATACATACATACATACATAACAATAAAGTGCAGAATAATAATATATCACTTCAAAAGAGGGTTCACAATTCGGTAAAAATTGAATTATTGAATTAAATTGAACATAAGGGAACTGATCAAATATGAAAACAAAAAAGGAAAAAACAATTTGTCCGATTTAATTAAGTTACAATTCGGTAAAATTTGAATTATTGAATTAAAATTGAACATAAGGGAACTGATCAAATATGAAAACAAAAAGGGAAACAAACAATTTGTCCGATTTAATTAAGTTTGATTTTATTATAATATTTTTTAAATTCAAATACCAAAATATATCAGATCAAAAAATTAAAAAAAAATATCGAATCGACATGAATACCATTAATTGTCTATTTCCGTCACGATTGATATGATCTCACTATTCTAATAAATAATTTCAAGTACGAGCAATTTAAATTAAATATTTTTTTGTAAAAGGTGTCCTCCTTTATTTAATAGATATAACTCGAACTCAATTTAATCGGCCATCAAAACAGACCTCGTGTACCGAGTAAGAAATCCTAAACCAACGACTAGAACAAGGGGAGTATTTAAAGCATTATTTTTAATTGCAATATAAACTTACTAGTCAGAGGGGCACAATTGTGCATTCATACAACAAGAAGCCCCTATATCGTAAAATCCGCAAACTTCAAAAACTCCACCTTTTTAATCCACCATTCCCCACTCTCTCCTTTTTCTCTCTCCTACTACTACTTGCTCCAGCTTCTTTCATCTCTGTACATTGTTTTCTCCTTCCTCCTACATTGTCTAGAGAGAGGAATATTTTTTAGAGAGAGAAAATGGTGGATGAGTTCATGGTGTGTGTGGATAGGATCATAATAGCAACAACATGTTTTGGAGAGTCAGAGTCAGTAGTCAATGGGAGAGAAATTAGCCTTTTGACTAATAATGATGTTGCAAATTTGAGTGTTGAAAATAATTCAAAGGAAATGGTGAGTAAAATTAGTAGTGCAGGGGAGGGTTGTTCAAAGGGAAGTGTAATTAGAGAGTGTAGGATTTGTCAAGAAGAAGACGAAGAAAATGACATGGAAGCTCCTTGTGCTTGCAATGGCACTCTCAAGGTTCAAAATTCTTTCTGGGGTTGCCTTAATTTTTAATTTCTTTCTTAAAGTTGAAATCTTGGTTATAAATTTCAGCTTTTTGCTACCCCTTTTTATTTTCTTTCTTGGATTGGCTTAGGAAATGTGCTTTCTTTTTACTCTTTTCTTTTTGTTATTTTTTTTTTAAAAATTAGTTTCTTTTAGTTGAAATTTTGGTTATAAGAGTCAGTTTTTGCTACCCTTTTTTATTTCTATTCTTTTTTTTTTTCTGGGGTTGCTTTAAATTTTTTTTGAATTTTTTCTTATATTTGAAAATTTTAGGTAACAAGTTTAAGTTTTTGCTACCACTTTTGCCTTTGCTTTAGCTTGAGTAATGTGTCTAGTTTCTTCTCTTTCCTCATTTTGATTTATTTCAAATGAGTACAAAAAATTTCTCTATTTCCTTGGTTTGTTGGTCTATGTAATATAAATATAAAAATGAAAGATTGATCCTTTTTATGTGTCTTCGTGGAAGACTTCAATTTTCTTCTTCTATTTGTTTAATTAATTTAGCAACTCCCTATATAAATCATATAAAATGTCAAACGAATTGCACTAACCCAAAAAAACCTTTTTACCAAATCCAACTATTTTTGTAATAATTTTTTTTTTAATCCTGTTGATATTTTTTTGGAGTTTGTGCATTTCTTTTTAATTTTTCATATGACAAATGCTGTATGCACTGCAACTTTTGGAGTTATTTTTGTTCTTATCTGAAAAATAAATCAATAAGTGCTTGTTCACCAAACTTTACTATTTACAAAACCTTTTCATTAAATGTGGATTTTGAATATTCTATTCTCTTTGAAGAGAAAACTTACTTGCAGCAGAAAATGTGCGCCAAATATTAAACGTATGACAAGTCTTTTAACCAAAAGTTTCTTACCTAACCACAGTTAATCATTAACATGCATTCTCACTTTTATTTGTAACTCTTGTGATTAAATGAGTTGTAGGGGTTATATTGGGATTTAATCACTTTTAAAGGAATTTATGTTAGTTTCCAAATATCATAATGTTGTTAGGTAAATGCTCTTTCAGTTATTCTGGATTCCACATGTGGATTATAGGCAGTTATTTTAGCTTCAGTTTTTGAGCCACTTTAAATGCTTTTCAAAATAAGATACTATTGAATTGGATCTTAAGGCCATATATTTTCTTGGATTACATCTGAATGATCATTTTCTATGTCTCTTTGGACTGACTCAAGCTGTTACCTACCATAATACTTATGTTCACATTGAATTTGTAGAGCTTGTTAATGCTGCAGTTTTACCTTTATTTTCAAGATTTCTTAACTACATTAGATTGAAAAGCCAAGAACTGAAATTGTGTCATATTGGACCTGCAGTTTGCTCATAGGAAATGTATCCAGAGATGGTGCAACAAAAAAGGTGACATAACCTGTGAAATCTGTAATAAGGTTGGTAGATTTTAAACACTTCCGCTGTAGTTAGAAGATATTATCTAGCCTCAAGTGAAATTTGAGATGTTATTATTCTTCAATCAGGTCTTTTCACCAAACTATACCCTTCCACCTGCAAGAACCAACCCTGATGTAATGGCAATTGATATCAGGTAAGGTTTTTAGTTTTGCTGTGTTCTTTCAAATCTTACAGTCACATTTCTGTGTAATACATGCTTTATTTAAAAAAAGTTTTTTTTTTTGTGTGTGGTGTGTCTGGCACTTTTAGTGGTTCCGGCTTAGTGAAACCAGAGGCAGAGCTAGCCTTTGAGTTACAGGTTTGACGAAACCCGGTAACTTTGGTGTATTTTTCGTAAGAAATCCATTGAATATGTACAAATTATTAATTTAGATCCCAGTAACTCTGACGGATTAGAATCCAAAACTCATAAATTTCTAATCATGACTCCGCCTCTGAGTGAAACTTGCACTATATGTTGGGATTACCTGTTTTGTAGGTTCCACTATCTACACTAATTGGTTAGTGGATAAGGATTAGTTGTAACCTTGCTTAATCGGCCTCCTTAAAGGAAGATAAGATATAAGAATATATTGTTCTGTTAAACAGAATATGAAAATACGACTCCAACGACTTCCATTGGCTCACCTTAAATGGCTGTTTTGGTGTCAGTTTTCTTGCCTGCTTAATGTCTTTACACTGCTGGTTTCAGAAGTAGGTCATCATTCTTATCTTTATCTGGATCACTATCATAAATAGGAGGAAGTGACTTACTCCACAGTTTGAGTACTTAATAATTTGATGAAAATTTTATTATGGTAAATATCTGTTATTTTGAAGTAATTGTTGAAACTTCATTCTTTACATAGAAACTTAAAATCTGTTATCTGAAATCTTACAAGTAGCTTTGGCATTGAATGAATTTGTTCTGAAGATCAGTAGCTAACAAGCTTTCAAGAGAAATCTTAAGGGAAATCAATCCTTTTGAATAGTGATCTGGAACTTAGACTAAAGGTTGTTGCATAAGTTGTAATACTGTCAATTTCGTAAATTCTTATAGATTTCAGATGATTTACAGCAGAATCTATCATTGCCTCATGATAAAAATGGGCAAATGGTAAAGAAATCATTTGTATGAGTGGTCAAATGTGAAGCAGCAGTGTCGGATCCAACTACACTAATATATGTGATCTCAAATATCAAGTTTCCAGCATCTATTCCGGTAGACTGTTTCGGATTGATTTTTCAAGCATTCCGACTTCTTTATCCTACCTTTGTTTAAATCAGGCAAGCATGGAGCCCTGGCATGGATATTAGAAATCCACATTTTCTGGCTTTTGCCGCAGCTGAGCGTCAATTCCTGCAATCAGAGTATGAGGACTATGCCATTGCTAGCAGTGGGAGTCTAGCATGTTTCCGCTATGTTGCAATCATTGTAAGTAAAAGCTGTGTAATGCTTCTACGATTTAGTGATTCAGTTTGTAAGAACTTTATTATTGAAGGTGGTTTATCTTCTATTCATGCAGTTGATGCTACTCTTGCTGATACGCCAAACTTTGATGGTCACAAGGGACTTTGCAATGGTGCAGGACTCATCTACATTCTTCAATGTAAGTCAGAGTTGTAGCTCCATATATCTTTTGTCAATAACTTGTGCTGGAGAGTGGCAGTGTCATGCTGTTCCAAGACTCGGTCCTTTCATTAGGTTTGCATAACTGAATGTAATTATAAAGTGTGCCATCTCGTATAAAAAATTAGTATGACATTTATGTCATGTTTCTGAAGTTTAAGTTGTTCGTTATGGATGCATGTTTAATCTTCGACAAATTCATGCATTATGATTTTGTATGGACAACTTTTGCTTGATTCTAATCATTCTATACATACACAGCGACACTTGCACAGACAATCTAATAAATGAATCTGAAGCATGTTTTGTGAACTTCAGTTTCAGATTTCACTTTTACAGCTGGCGGCTTTCCTCCTCCCTTGTTATGTAATGGCTCGGACATGGTACATGATACAATGCCGAAGAAGGAGGCAGGTGTGTTAACCTAGTCGGTTATCCTAATCATTCTCTTTCCTCTTGCCTTCTGCCCTTCAATTTTGCATACCTTTTTAAGTTTTTGGTTGGCTAAATACGATGAAACCATAGTCATAAAGAACCGCATCAAGTACAAAGAGAAGATGTGCATCTCTGATGAACCTGCAGAACTAAAATTGCTTAGCTCTGCCTTTTTCGAAGTAGCTTATTGGAATAAAATCAGTAAATTGATTCCTTGGTAACTATTGCTAATTTGCTACTATTGATTCATCTCTTCTTTTTTTTCTTAAACTTTTTCAGATAGTTAGTGTTTGTCTATTAGTTTCTGAAGCACTACAACTTCTACGCTCCTACATCTTTGCTAACTTAAAAGACTTCCATACAGCCAATTTCATTTAATGGCTCCTTTTCCTAACAATTGATTCTCATGAGTCATATGATCATTATGTTAACCATGGCTTATCCTAATACAGTTAGTTCTAGTGAAATGAATTGCTGAGATTTTGAAAGTGGATTTGCACTTGATTGCTCCAGACTATATTATCCTTAACAGAGTTGGTAGTATATGCATCTTGAAATATAATGTACTAAAAAAGCAGCATTTTAATGCTTTTCTTTAGGTTGCTTAATGCTGTTCTGGAAGTTGCTAGCCATGGGCCCATTGTTGGAATTGCTTGAATGTTGCTACGTAGGGCAAGAGGGGGTTGCTCCGAAGCACCTCCCTGGGTTCGAGTCACCAAAGGAGCAATAGCTCCGACAAAAGGGGAATCAAAGGGGGT
>MCJB01001303.1:281008-361254 GCA_002018475.1 Nicotiana obtusifolia | reverse complement strand
GGGGGGGGGGGGGGGAGCTACATAGTAATATTCCGCTGCCATATTGAGGATATGCGAGGAATAGAGTGGCTTAGTGTGAGAGCGAAAAACTTACTATTTCGAGTTAATCAGATGTGCCATAGACAAAAGGGGATAAGTATGGCATTGGAGATATTGAGGTAATTTGGTGTGTTAGTGTGCAGTATAAGAGGTTGCAGTATAAGTAACTTTTTAGTATTAACATAAGCCGAAAAAAGTAAGCGCTCGTTTACCTGATTTAAAGTAGCTGATAAGTATTAAGTGCTGAAAAGTTTTTAGGTTCTGAAATTGATTTAATAAATAAATATTTACGTATTAGGATAAAAGTGTTGAATTTTGATAATAAGCAGTTAAAAAAAAATATTGATAAGCACTTTTTTTTAATTGAAATGTCTAAAATACCCGTAGAGCTATTTATATATATTTTTTGTAAGCAAATATGCTTTTTATTCACAAACCTAAGAGATATGTATAGCACAAATCAATAACGAAACAATAATTTGGACATCATGCCCCAGACTCTTGCAAAATATCTCCTACTCAAATTCTACCAGTTACAATACTGATTAAACATTACATTACTTTCCTAAGTAGACCCTCATCATCTGGGATATGTTCCCAAGTGTGAAAATCTCTAAGTCAGCTTCTTCTTCATATGATATTTATAACAAACCTCATCTGCAATCAGTTTCACAATTGTATCTGCAGTCCTTGCTCGTTGTTGAAACAATTCAAGTTCCTCTCCATCAGTAAGAAATACACAGTGGATGCTAGACAGCTTCTGTAAATCTAAATCCCTATCGAGCGTCCTCTAGCATTGTCCACAGCCCAAGCTATCTCATCTTTCTAATCAAATGCTGGTCACTCCTTGCCATTTTAGCATTCTTTCCCACACCCCTGGTGATAGTTGATGGTGAAACATAAGGTGATCCAGTATTTCAGGGATAATTGAGCACAAAGGGCAGGATATGTCACCGATTACACTTTATTTAGCTATTTTGTCCTTGGTATGAAACCTACCATGTAAAGTCAAGTACAAAATAAATACCCATCTTGGAGCTCCATGGTTATTACATGTTTCCTCCAGTTGCACTTTGGAAATCCCCCTTTGATCAACACATATATCGTTTGAGTAGAGAAGCTAATCATTTGGATAAGATTAGTCTTTTGATATCCCAATTTTTCCATGTACTTACTACTTTGCAACTTTCAATATCTTTATACAAGCCAAGATGCTTGTATTAGCTGACTCATCCATAGACTTCGATTTCTCCCATAATAGTAATGTATCCACTTAACCCACAATTTTTTTTCTGGCAGATATCCACAAATATTTGCACATTGTAGATTTATCTAAGATTGGATATCTAGGATGTTTAAAGTTTAAACCACCAGTTGACTTAGGAAGACATACTCTATCTCAAGCAATTAAAGCTCTCTTAGTCACATCCACTCCTCCCGTCCACAGAAACCTCTTGCATATACTTTCAATCGTTTGTGTAATCTTCTTAGGCAGGGTAAAGAGCTGGGACCAGAATGTTTGTATGAAGAAAAGGACACTCTTTATTAGCTGAAGTCTCCCAACATAAGACAAAAAGTTTGAAGCCCAACTTATCACTCTTCCGATCATCTTCTCAATCAAAGGTTTGCATTGAACAATTGACAGTCTTTTGATACTTAGAGAAACTGATAAGTACCTTATAGAAAGCTCACCTTTAGTAAATCCTAAGTGATCAAGTATGAGGTGTTGTATTTTATGGTTACCATCACCAAAATAGGCAGAGTTTTTTTCACTGTTTGCCACTAATTCAGAAGCATTAGAGAAGACTTGAAATTCTTCAAAGAAATTCTCAGCAAATTCTAACTATATTATATCAACTTTTCACACTTTGGGTGGCAATGAAACTTTCTGTTGTCTTTTAAATCCTTCAATAGTCTAGTAAAGAACTTTATTGCTAACACAAACAAGAAAAGGGACATGGGATCCTCTTGTTTAAGCCCCTTCTTCGGTGGGATGGGTAGTTGGCTGCCCATTTATAAGGATAGAGTATGACACTGTTTTAACACACTTCAAAATCCACATAACAAAAGTTTCAAGGAAATTCATATGGCTAAGGATTTGTTTGTTCCAGAAATACCCAATCAAGTAAGTCATAGGCATTTCTCGTATCTATTTTCAACATGCATCTTGAGGAGATATTCTTTCTGTTGTATCCCCTTTACCAACTCATGACTTAATATTATGTTGTATGAGATTACCCTACCAGGCACAAAAGCAGACTGACAGTTATCCACAAGCACATCAATTACTCCCTATAGTCTACTAGTTAGGATATTTGAGATGAGTTTGTATGAAGTTATACAACAAGAGATAGGTATGAAGTCTGAGATTTTTGAGGGATTTGGAACCTTTGGATAAGGTTAACAGAGGTGAAGTTGATGGGTCTATAGATATATTCTAAAACAAAGAATTGTTACACATCATCAATCACTTCATCCCCCAAATTGTCCATATTCTTTTGAAGAAAAGAGCATTATAATCATCACATCCTAGAGCCTTAGAATCAACAATATCCCATAAAGCCTTATATACTTCCTCCCTAGAGATAAAGTTCAATAAGTTTTAGTTGTTGCATTCTTATGAGCAAAAGACCATTCTTCATGACATTTGGATTGATAGCAGGTAGTGAACCAGATGCAGATCCCAAAAGCTTTTTATAAAAATCTAGTATTTCCCACTGCATGTCCTCCTGTAGAAGTGATCAATGTAGTGATCCTATTTTGATCCAGTCTATTCTCGATGTTTGTATGGAAGTACTTTGTATTAGAATATCCTAGCTTGAGCCATTGGACTCTTGATCTTTGTTTAAGAATAATTTCTTCCACCATTATTCATTTCTCCAACTGCCTTTTCAGATTCTTATTACTACCATTTAGCTCCTCCGTATGATCAGGGTCCCTTATTTGTTTCTAAATTTCCTGAGTTGATCTCTGATTGTTTTGATTTTCTTTAACACATAATGAACCCATTGAGATTAAGTTTCGTAAGATCATTTTTCAGAAGCTTCAACTTCTTACAAATATTTGCATGTCTTTGTTTCTGTTGTTTCTCACAACAACCAAGAAGTCCTTGTGATCAGCTAGTAAGTTAAAAAAACTTGAAAAATCTAGCTGCTTGTTGTTGTTCCTAACTGAAGGATATGCACAAAGGTGTATGATTTGTGATATTCGACTTAAAGTATGTATATTTATATGCATATTGCCTTGCATTTTAATTTCCTCGTAGATTTCGGATGTGTAGTATTTTTATGAGTAAGAGTCATTCGGAGGGAATGTGGAACGAAAGTGCACGAGTTGAAGCAAAAATGGAACAAAATAAAAATTTGGGGTAGTATAGCGCCATAGGTAGCATGGGGCGCTACCTGTGGCCTAGTTTCCATAGGCAAAAATTTTCCAGCACCAGGGCTAGCGGCCCACGCTACCCTGGGCGCTGGGTTATGGGTTTCACTTCTATTTCGTCAGGGACAAGGTTATTTCGACCCAAGACGCCCCCAACTCGTATAAAAGCAATTCTAAACCTATTTTGGATGGGGAGACGCCACTTTGAGAGGAAAAGACATGCACGAAATGCTCGGGACAAGGTTATTTCGGCCTTACACGGCCCCAACTCGTATAAAAGGGGTTCTAAACCTAATTTGGAGGGGACTTAACATATTTTTGGGAGGAGAACACGCTACTTTACAGGGGAGAACACAAACCACACTTAGAGGAGGCTTTAAACTAGTTTTTCTTCTTTTCTCTTCCTTTAATCTCATAATTTATTAGTTCTAGAGTTTTGGGTGCTACATGAACGTTGTAGTTTGAAGCTTGAATTGTTCTTGTTATTTTATCATATTGATTTATTTATTCAACCTTGCGCTTAATTATTCTATTGCTTGATCACAAATTGAATACTATCTATGAATCTAGAATTGAACTGGGGAGAGGAAATTTTAGATTGCATATAAAATTGAGTAGAGCAAGATCTTGAACTTAAGTATCGAGAAGGAATTTGCGGTTAGGATAGAGATACACCTAATCGGCTTGCTTAGTTACTATACGGGAATTATTAATACGTTCTTGTTAATCCTAATTCTATAGGAATAAAGGAATTAGGTTAGCTTGAATAGGCGAGTAGTACTTCGGGAGAATACTACGAGTAATATTAACCCTGTCAATCAATAAACTAGATAAGCTAATTAGATAATTTAAGTGAAAGACTCAGGGGGATTGTTAACTAATCCATAGCTCTAGAATATCGTCTCTCATTGAATTCGTCTTTACTATTGTCAACTTGTTTTCTTTAATTTCTTAATTTACTACTCTAGAATAGTTTTAGGTTAATATTCATACTTTAGAAGATCGCTTGAATAGATTAATTGTCAAGTTTAATTTAGTAAATAGTTAATCACAAGTTCCCGTAGATACAATATCTAGACTTACAATCCTATATTACTTGTCGACCACGTATATTTGCATGTGCGTTTGGGAGCAACAAGTTTTTGGCGCCGTTGCCAGGGACATAGAAATTAACTATTTTACTATATTAGATTTTTACTTTTTATATATTCAAATTTTTAAGTTTAGTTTAGTATAGTTAGTATTATATTTTTTTACATGGCATCTTTGAATGAAAAGTGGTGAATAGTAAGTATTCTTTTTTTTTTTTTTTTTTTGTGATCCTTGTCCATATTGTAAAGGACCTTACTTGTGGCAACAATGTAAAAATTATTCCCAGGACCGAGTTGTGTGCACCGTCTCGATCGTGTACTATTTGTGGTGGTAATTGGAATAATTATCCTAAGTGTTGTTATCCTACTCCAATCCATTCTTATGATGATTCTAATAATTTTTTTGATTTGACAGGAGTAACGAATTAGATAATGTGGAGCACGATGTTCGCGTTCTTGATATGCACAGGAAATTATTAGAGGAATATGGAGGTTTTCATGAGAAAATTACGAATGAGATGCAACACTTTATAGAAGGAAGAGTTGAACTGGAACACGAGATCGACAAATTTGGCAATTCTATTCACGACTTGGAGGCTCAATTGAGTGCAAAGGTTGATGCATGTAACTCCCAACAATTTAGTAATGAGTTGTGTGAAACTGAAAAAGATCTTCTAGGCCAGATTGAGGAGTTAAAACAAGAATATCAATTATTAGACCATGTTCTTGTTGATGATGTCGAGGTTGAGGGAGTATATCTTGTTGAGGATGTAAAAAATAATGCAATTTTGGAGTTGGAGCGTATTGGACCTCATTCTGAACACTTTTCAACATTGTATTTGGTTGGGTACACAAGAATTGATCCATTCATGCCTATGGAGGAGTCAATGGATGAGGAACAAAGTGCATATTCTGAAATTTGCAACACTAAGAAGACAAAATGACATACCTCACTGAAAGGCTAAGAAGTGCAAGATGTGATATCTATTGCTTGGTTCCTTTATTTTCACACCATCGCCACAGGAACGTGACAATAAAATTGATGCAAAAATTGGGGGCGCAATTCATATCCTCAAAGTGGAAGGAAAATGGTGAAAGTGATGGCGTTATGCCGCGACGTTAAATCAAGCGCTTGTTGGGAGGCAACCCAACTCTACAGTTTTTTTTTATTTTATTTATTCTTTTTTTTTTGTGTTATTTTTGTAGTGTTATTTTTGTGTTTTGTAGGAGTAGGATCAAGAAATCAAAGCTAGTAGGTGTATGCATAAGAGAGCAAATGGTTGAAACTAAGTGTGAGGCACCCGTACAAAGGATCATACCTGGGAGAAGTCTGAGTATTCCGTGAACTGCTAATGCTTCGGTCTTTGGCCTACCAGGGAGTTTTTTATTATTTTATATGCATTGAGGACACTGCATAAATTAAGTGTAGGGTGGCGATTCTCTGGATCATCGATCATGCATATAGTAGGTTACTGCTAGTTAGTATTTTTTTTTTTAAGTTGTAGTAATTTTTAACTTAGCTTGTTATTTTCTTTTAGTTGTAGTTAGCCTAATTGGAAAACAAAATATAAAATATAGAAAAACGAAAAAATAAATTTTTAGACTTCTCCCGACCATGGATCTCCTAGACAGTTTCTTGAGGGATTAATCTGAACAAAAAAAAATTTAAAAAATAGAAAAAATAAAAAAAAAAATGTCTTCTAGTTTTCCTTAGGTAGCAATAATCCCCCGTGATTTTTCTTTGCTCCTCGATTCTTTTTCATGGGATATAGTTTGAACCGGTAGTAGTTTATTTTTATTTTTAGAGTAAACTAGGAATTTAGGAAATAAAAGGAGGAAGATTGATGGACTTAGGCTCCCTTGGCTTGTTTGATGCTAGCATATATAGGCTTTGGCATGTGTAGTATCTTCCCTATGTGTTTGAAGTTGAGGATGATGCTTTTACATATTGGATAGCATGTCATGTGACGCCTATGTCTGTTTTACTTGACTATTGTTCACTTTGTGCTTAATGCTTAATATCTTGTAGCTCCATGATTACTTGTATTGTTTAAGAGTCGGAATGAGACCGTCCTTAGTGAGTCATGTGCCATGTGTGAAGTGAGATTTTGTGTAATCCATGTTATTATGATTGAGTCTACAGCTTTCCTGGTATGTGAGTTGAAGCGGAATTTTAGGTGATGCTCGGTTTGAAAAATGATTTTAGGCCTTCTTTGATCTTTTTGAGCTTAATGCTTATCACAAAAAAATCTATCCCTAGTAAACCCTTTTGAGCATGTAGACCTTTTATTTGGCACTCACATTACGAGTCTATACCCTTTTGTTCTTAATTGACATTATTTTGATCATGTTACCTCTGAAGCACTTTAATTGTAAAATGAACGTAGAAGAAGTAAGGACTAAGTGTGGGGTGGCTTTTCAGTGGAACCAATAAAAGAAAAAAAGATGCACTTAATTTGTAAAATAATACACCACTAGCGAAAATTGAAAACGAAAAAACAATAGTAGAAGAAAAAAAGAGCAGAAAAATATAGGTGAAAAAATTATTGTCTTGTTCTTGCTAGTGGGGTATAAAGTAAAGTAGTGCTTAAAGAAAGAGAGAATAATATTGGGGAATGATCTTTTTTGTGAAATTGAAGTGAATTGAAGAATTTACGCTTAAAGTTTGTTATGTGATGTGTTAAAGTGCTTAGGAGGGTGAACCACTAATCCTTAATATATCATACCATTCCCTTAGCCCACATTACCAATATATAAAGTCATAATTTATTTTAGATCGAGTGAGTCTACATTAGTGGAGATTTACATTATGCGCAAGCCTATGGTACTTTTTGCATGCATGTGACTTTTTTTGAGAGTGAGAGATTTTCTTTGATAGATGTGAGTCCTTAAATTATATTTGATCATAAGATTTGAATGTGTGGATTCAACTTACTCTCTTGTTCTTGTTATGAGGGCACATGTTTTCACGAGGGATAGGTAACACTATTAGACTTCTCTATGATGTTGGATGTTCAAGCCATGAGTGCATTGTGATAGTGAGTCAGTTTTTGAGGCTAGGATTGTTATGAGCACGTTGTCTTTAGACATAAGTAAAGGGAACTGTAAGTGATTACATATGCTACAATTTAATTGTTGCTATCAACCATGATAATTGGTAGAGTGTGGTGAAAAAAAAATTGAATTACTCCCCCCTTGTTGATATGTACGTTGTTGGGGTGTAGTTATAGTTCCATTGCTCGAGGGCGAGCAAGAGTTTACGTGTGGGGTGTTGATATTCGGCTTAAAGTATGTATATTTATATGTATATTGCCTCGCATTTTACTCATATTTCGTAGATTTCGGATGTGTAATGTAATAGATTGTGCTAATTCGTGATATTTTTTTGTGTAGGTGTCATTCAGAGGCAATATGGGACAAAAGTGCACGAGTTGAAGCAAAAATGGAACAAAATAAAAAATCGGGACAGTGTAGCGCAACAGGTAGCGTGGGGCACTACATGTGGCCCAGTTTCTAGAGGCAAAAATTTTCTAGCGCCAGGGCTAGCGCCCCACGCTACCCTGGGCGCTGGGTGATGGGTTTCACTTCTATTTCGCCGGGACAAGGTTATTTCCACCCAAGACGCCCCAAATCGTATAAAAGCAAGTTTAAACCTATTTTGAATCGGGAGACGCCACTTTGAGAGGAAAAGATATGCACAGAACACTCGGGATAAGGTTATTTCAGCTCTACACGACCCCCAACTCGTATAAAAAGGGTTCTAAATCTAATTTGAAAGGGATCTAACATATATTTGGGAGGACAACACGCTGCTTTGGATGGGAGAACACCAACCACGCTTGAAGGAGGCTTTCAACTAGTTTTTCTTCTCTTCTCTTCCTTTAATCTCATAGTTTATTAGTTCTACAATTTTTGGTGCTGCATGAATGTTGTAGTTTGAAGCTTGAATTGTTCTTGTTATTTTATCATATTGATGTATTTATTCAATATTGCTCTTAATTATTTGATTGCTTGATCACCAATTTAATACTATCTACGAATCTAGGATTGAACTCGGGAGAGGGAATTTTAGATTGCATATAAGATTGAGTAGAGAAAGATCTTAAACATGAGTATCAGGAACGAATTTGCGGTTAGGATAGGGATATACCTAATCGGCTTACTTGGTTACTGTACGAAAATTATTAATGCGTTCTTGTTAATCCTAATTCCATAGGAATATAGGCGTTAGGTTAGCTTGAATAGGCGAGTAGTACTTCGGGAGAATACTACGAGTAATATTAACTCTGTCAATCAATAAGCTAGATAAACTAATTAGACATTTTAAGTGGAAGACACAGCGGGACTGTTAGCTAACCCATAGCTCTAGATTATCGTCTCTTATTAAATTCGCCTTTAATATTGTTAACTTGCTTTCTTTAGTTTCTCAGTTTACTACTCTAGATTAGTTTTAGGTTAATATTCATACTTTAGGAGATCACTTGAATAGATTAATCGTCAAGTTTAATTTAGTAAATAGTTAATCACAAGTCTCTGTGGGTACGATATCTGGAGTTACAATCCTATATTACTTCTCGACCACGTATACTTGCGTGTGCGTTTGGGAGCAACAATTTGAAAATAATGGCTCATGCAATATAACCTCATGTTGTAACATACTCCCTATCCAGCTTATATTCACTAAGGCTCTGTCAGTTCTGCTATGAACATGATTGTTTGTCCATGTAAATTTTCTGCCAACTTTTTTAAGTTCAATGAGTCCAGTATCCTCCAAGAAAGTTGAAAACTCTCTTGTCTCCATCTCCATAATAGGGCTCCCATTGTATTTGTCCTCAAAGCTCAATACAGCATTGTAGTCACCCATGGCAATCAAGGACCAGCCACTGTATTATCTGTATTATGTATATATGTCAGCTCCTCCCATAAATATCTCCTATGCTCAACAGTATGTAAATCATAAACTACAGTTAGCTAGAATTCTACTTTCAATTGCTGAATCATAACCTTCCCGATAATGAGTTGAGTAGAAAGCTGGTCATGTGAAATCAATAGCAGTTGGTTCCCATAAAATTCAGATTCTTCCTCTATTACTAATTTCATAATTATCAGTCCACCCTTAGTTATTTGTAATCTTTTTTTATCAATTTACTAGTTATATTTTCCTTCAAATCAATCAGAGCTACTTTACTCTCCTTAATATAAATTTTATTTCTATTTATTTATAAAATTTATTCAAGCCTCTAACATTTCATGTAACAACTATTATCTGGGAATAAAAGGTTCTACTATATCTCCCCGTCTCTCAGCTATACTGTCCATTTGCACTAGAATCACTTTCTCCCAATACTTGAGACATCTGATAAGTTAGAGCACCAAAACCATTTGTATTCTATATTGCAGATTCATTCACTACAGTCCTTGCCCCTTGTGTGTTGGATTTACTTTTTACTATCAGCCAAACCTTCTCTTCTGTTTGAGATGTTTCAATAGTTGGCTTAACGGTTGTTGCACTTCACTAGTGGGCTTAAAAGGTTGTTCACTGCAGTATTTAGTTTCCCTGCTTCCTGCACTGTATGTTTTCCTTATACCATATTTTCTGTTTTTTGCTGTAGTTTCTGGTATCTATTCTTCTGCCGTTTAGGTGGTAGTGGATTCTCCTCGGCATGTGTGCCCCAACTGTAAGCACGTTGTACAATAAACTAGCATCCGGTCATATCAAACCTTTTGTCCAAACTTCCTACCATTTGGATCTTCAACCTTAATCGTTTTTGGTGGTGTCCTGGTGATGTCCATTACTACAAGAATTATGGCATATGATATCCGCTCTACTTTTGTGGTACAATCATCAATATCATGAGGGACTCACATGGTGCTACCGATTCTGTTCAAGGAGCTGTTAGGAACTGAGGTTGTCGGCTAAGAGATTATGGAAATGAAATAAAATAAGAGAAGTAGGGTTAGGGATAAAGAATAAAGAGAGTGACTCGGCAGCATCAGGAGAACTAATAGCAATTAACTATGGGCGGCTCAGATTATAAGTTATAATAAGATCCAATGGTGGGGAATATTCTAGAAGGCTACTAATACTACACTTAGCTCAACAGTAACAATTATGCAAATACGGGTATTCTAAATACTTCTCTCTACACTCTCTCTCTCTCTTATGGCCTCGATGAACCAGAAGTTCAAAGACTTGAGCAGCAAACTAGATTTGTTAATGGAGAAACTCTTTCCTGCTTAAGATGGAATCCTAGGAAGTACTCCAAGGGAAGGGCTGCAACTGGAAAGCTCGGGAGCTCGAAGTAGGTATGGCGACCATACAGAGTCTTCTCAGGGAAGAGGTCAATTCAATCATAGGTTTGAATTCCCTTACTTTGACAGAGTGGGATCTGACCCTTGTTCTTGGCTGCGGAGATGTGAGAGGTACTTCCAATACAACCATGTGTTGGATCCCCATCAAGAACATGAAGCTGCAACTCTTCACTTGCCGGGTAAGGCTGAAGCTTGGTTCTTCTCTTACCAGGTTAGTCATGGAACCATCTCATGGAAGGACTTCTGTGAAGAAATATGCAGAAGATTTATAGAAGTAGATAACAGCAAGTTCAACCTAATTGGTGAATTCAAGAAATTAGAACAAAAGGGCACAGTTAATGAGTATCTGGAAAAGTTTGAAGAACTCAAGACTTGGGTATTAATTAGAAGACCTACTATTCCTGAAGAATTCTTATGGAGTTCTTTGTGGAAGGTCTTAAAGAGAAAATTAGAAACATTGTTAAAATAATCAATCCTTACACCTTAAGTCAGGTTGTGGAAAAGGTAGATATCAGGAGAAAGTCATTGAAGCTCAGAACAAGAAAAGCAGAATCACTTGGAATAGGGGTATAGTGCAAACTAGCAACCCAACAGTAAATAGAATTCGGGAAATTGACCTAGAGAAGGGCAGGTGATACATCTGGTGCAGGAATCAAGAAAAACCACAATACATGCTACAAATGTGGTGATAAATGGGTTCCTCGGAATCAATGTTAGAACAAACAGCTCAATGCAATGACAGTTGAGGGGAGCCAATGGAACCAGAACAGACAAGTGACTTGCCAAGTGAATTAGAGTACATGGAGGACTCCCAAGGGGTAGAAATGGTGAAAGAAGTTGTCAGCCTTAATGCCTTTTCAGGAACAGAGGTTCCAAATACAATCACTCTAAATGAAACAGTCAAAAAAAAGGTATTAACTATCTTACTAGACTCAGGGAGCACCAACAGATTTTTGGATATGGAGACTGCTAGACAAATTGGTTGCATTCTTAAAGAAGCTAGACCTATGAGAGTGACTGCGGCTAATGGAAACCAATTGATGAGCCTTTACTCTTGTCCTATGTTAAGATGGAAAGTGTAAGGGATAGAATTTGAGGATTCAGTAAGGCTGATTCATTGGGTGGTTGTGATATGATCTTAGGGAGAGATTGGATGCGAGCTCGTCTTATTGGATTTTGTAGCTTATAGAGTTGTAGTGTCCCATAAAGGCAAAATAGTAGAACTTATGGGCATGTACAACCAAGCTATGTTGCAAAGTATGTCTAACAGTGGCAACATCTATTCAAGAAAGGTAAGGTATCCGGGGGGCATCTATTTACAATAACATCAGCTGAGGTAGGAAAGCAGGAAGTATTACCTTCAGAATTCTCAGGAGTGCTACAGCAGTACAGTGATGTGTTTGTGGAACCAAATTCCTTGCCTCCTACAAGACAACATGATCACTTCATAACCCTAAAACCAGTATTAGTACCAGTCAGCATTAGACCGTACATGTACAGCTATTTTCAGAAAAATGAGATAGAGAAACAAGTGAAAGATATGTTAACTAATGGTATAATTCAGCCTAGTCATTCTTCATTCCCATCACCTGTATTACTGGCTAAGAAAAAAGATTGTAGTTGGAGGTTTTGCATTGTCTATGGAGAGCTCAATAAGATGACTATTAAGGACAAGTTCCCCATTCCCTTAGTAGATGATTTGTTGGATGAATTAAGTGGTTCCTATGTGTTTTCTAAGATAGACCTGAGAGCAGGTTATCACCAAATCAGGATGCATGAGGAGGATATCTACAAAACAACCTTTAGAACACTTGGGTCACTATGAGTTCAAGGTTTTGGCTTTGGCCTTACCAATGCCCCTGCCACTTTCCAAATCCTTACGGATCATGTTTTCCAAGATTACTTGAGGCAATTTGTACTAGTTATCTTTGATGACATTCTAGTTTATAGTCCTACAATTAAAGAACACAAGGAACACTTAGAAAAGGTATTGGGAATTCTAAGGAGGGAACATCTTATGCCAAAAGGTCCAAGTGTTCTTTTGGCCAAGATAAGGTGGAATATCTAGGCCACATCATTACCTGTAGAAGGAGTGACTACTGATCCTTTTAAAATAGAAGCTATGGTGAACTGGCCTACACCTAAGTCAATTAAAGCATTGAAAGGATTCCTGGGGTTGACAAGCTACTATAGAAGATTTGTCCAGTCATATGGGGTGATCAGTAAACCATTGACTAACTTGCTGAAGAAGAACTCATTTCAATGGGGGCCAGAAGCAGAGACATCCTTTAACAACCTTAAGCAAGCAATGACCACCGCACCAGTCTTAGCATTGATAGACTTCACCAAGATATTTGTGGTGGAAACTGATGCTTTCTTGCTCAAAAGGCATGGGGGTTGTGCTTATGCAAGAAAGAAGACCTCTAGTATTTTTCAGCAAGGCTTTAGTCCCTAGACACTGGGGATTGTCTACCTACGAGAAAGAGTATATATCAGTCCTAGTAGCGGCATACATACGGGGACATTATTTACAAGGTGGGCACTTTGTTATCAGAACTGATCATCATAGTTTGAAATACCTACTGGAGCAAAAAAGTGACAACTGCTCTTCAACAAAAATGCTTGACCAAGTTGCAAGGGTTGGATTATGAGGTACAATATAAGGAGGGGACATGAAATAGGGTAGCTGATGCACTATCTAGAAGGGGAGTAGAGGATTCTAGCCTCAATGCCATCACAACTGTTGAACCTACTTGGATGCAAGAGATCATTCAAAGCTATGAGGATGACTCTTCAGCTGCACAACTGACCATTGAGTTAACAACAGCCCCTGCCAGTAAGCTGCACTACACTCTACAGCAAGAAATCATAAGGTATAAGCAGAGAGTATATGTGGGAAAGGGTGCAAACCTTACAGCTAAAATATTTGAGGTGTTATAGCAATCCCCCTTGGGAGGTCATTCTAGTCAAATGAGCACTTGTTGAAGGATTAAAGGAGTGTTCTACTAGCCTAACATGAAGGCTGAGGTGATCAAGTGGACCTCAGAATATGATACTTTCCAAAGAGTTAAGACAGAAAATGTTCTTTCTCCAGGCCTATTACAACCCTTACCGATCCCAGAAATGCCATGTCAAGACATAGCCATGGATTTCATTAAAGGGTTATCTAAATTCGGTTGTGTAGCGGCTATACTGGTGGTAGTTGATAGATTGACTAAGTATGGCCACTTTGTGGCCCTGAAACATCCTTATACAGATTAGGATGTAGTTGATATATTCCTAAAAGAAATCTACAGGTTACATGGACTACCAAGGACTATTGTGATAGACAGGGATGCCACTAGTCAGTTTTGGCAACAACTTTTCAAAACCATGGGAACTAAATTGAATATGTCTACTTCTTATTATCCCCAATTTGATGGTCAAACGGAGAGTCTTAACATGTGTTTGGAATCCTATTTCAAATCTATGGTGTTCATTAACCCTAAGCAATGGGTGAAGTGGCTGCCATTAGTAGGGTGGTGGTACAACACCAACCACCATAGCTCACTAAAGACTACCCCTTTTAGGCCTTATATGGCTTCCCACCTGTACAGATTTCCTTGGGATCCCTACCATACTCGACACATACAACAGTAGGGTCCCTTATGGCTCAGAGACAATAGATGTTGCCGAATCTGAAGGAAAATCTGAATCAAGCCAAGGTGCGTATAAAAGTTTTTGCTGATAGATGCAGGTCAGATAGAACTCTAGAGGTGGGAGATTTGGTGTATCTAAAACTACAACTGTACAGGAAAACTTCAGTAGGAGTGCGAAGGAATCTTAAGCTAAGCACAAAGTACTATGGGCCATATAAAATTATAGAAAAAATAGGAGCAGTGGCTTACAGACTCGAGCTTCCTTCTGGATCTCAAATCCATCCGGTCTTTCACGTGCCACAGCTCAAGAAATGCGTGGGTCTAATGATCTCACCATAGCAGCAACCACCGATTTGTGATGCAGATGGTCAAGTCTTTGTTCAGCCATTGGTAATTTTACAAAGGCGAATGGTTAAGGTGAATAACGCAGTGGGTGTTAAGGTGTTGGCGCAGTGGAGGAATCTAGGAGCAGATGACGCAACATGGGAGGATTGGGGCAATATTAAGAGCCAGGTTCCTAACTTTGTGGCTAAACTCAGACCTTGAGGACAAGGTCATTCTTCATCGGCGGGGTATTGTTATGAACTGAGGTTGTCGGCTAAGAGATTAGGGAAATGAAATAAAATAAGAGAAGTAGGGTTAGGGATAAAGAATAAAGAGAGTGACGTGGCAGCATCAGGAGCACTCATAGCAATTAACGATGGGCAGCTCAGATTATAAGTTCTAATAAGATCCAACGGCGGGGAATATTATAAAAGGCTACTAATACTACACTTAGCTCAACAGAAACAATTATGCAAATACCGGTATTCTAACTACTTCTATCTCTACACACTTTCTCTCTCTTCGATCTTATTCTCTCTTCTTCTTCTTCTCACCCAAATTCATTTCTCTTATGGAGGGATCCATTGAAGCCATTGTTGATTAGCTTGTAGCTACATCCATTACATTGTATTGTACTTAGATACAAATTGAGCTAATAAAATTTCCATTGACTTCCGCAATTTTATTTCCAATTACATTTCCATGATTGAATTACATTACAGGATCTAGGTTCATAGCAATTCAAAGGCAGATTTGGTAATTGCATCCAAAGCGATATTGTCTTCAAAGCTTCATCATTAAAGTTAAAATTAGCGGTCTGCATCTTAACAATTATGCTTGTAATTCAAAGTATAAGGCCCACAATACAACATAACATCCCTGTCTTTCATGCTATTGAAGAGGACAACAAAGTATCTATCATTGTGTAAATAGACCCTAGGTTTAGCAAAAAAGTGTCATTGCATTACTATGAACCTCTCGAGGGTACCAATACTTGGAATAGCTCCCACAACATATACTATGGGAGCTAGTTTCCAGCTCTCGATAGCTTTGTTTACATCTTCTTTGCATAACGAAGTCACTTTCCATCATTCTTAATAGTAGGTGCAATAAATCATAGATTCATACCTTCGAATGCTATTTTGTTCTCAGAGAATAGATTTGCCCACTTTGAAGGTTCAGCCCCCTGTTGCAGCATCTCCATTTACCTATGTGTTCCTGGTGCTTTGTTTTGCTAGTCCATTCAGGGCTAAATTAGATGCTTCGTCACTCTTTGTCTTCACTAGTAGGGCCGATGTACTACCTCTCTCTATTGTCGAAAGTAGACTCGGCGGCGTTTTGATCTCCTTCGTCGGTAAACTTGGCCACTCTTCTATTGGGATCTTCCCCATCGCTGTGAGATTCTGCTCAACTACTACTCCTTCTGACTTCTGCAGTGGCAAATCTTCGTGCTGAGCACTCGCCTGCGTCTTCTGAGGCCATTCTCGTGGTGAAAATTTTCCCGTAGTGGCGCATAAAAGCACAATAGCTCTATATCGTAATCCGAAATATTTTCGAGTCTGGAACCAAAATGTTGCAAATTTTGACTTAAGTGACGAAGGAGACATCACCTCCAGTGGATACGGCATAGCCTTCATCTAGGCAAGTTCACCTCAAAGTTCCACTAGAGCATTGTGTACTCAGTGAGACGTATGTTTAGTTGTATTA
The DNA here is from genome assembly GCA_002018475.1 of Nicotiana obtusifolia. Classification (NCBI taxonomy): domain Eukaryota; kingdom Viridiplantae; phylum Streptophyta; class Magnoliopsida; order Solanales; family Solanaceae; genus Nicotiana; species Nicotiana obtusifolia. The sequence goes on along the minus strand of MCJB01001303.1, from coordinate 344,765 downwards.
ACATTATTCTTAATTTATTTTACCTTGATTATTAGTCAGTAATATCTAATATATTTGTATAATTTTTTTAGGTTTTGCCATACCTATCACAAATATAGTGGCATGTGCTACTCGCATGCCAAAGATATAGGACCCTATTCAGGAGCCAACTAAGACACGAGTTTGACTATAAAAATATTTAAGCTATTATATTATTATTCTATATATCATATACTAAAAACTGGTTATATTTTGTAGCTTATTGTTGGCCCAAACGGATGCCTCTACTGATCCAGCTAGGCTTCGAGACGATCACGCTACAGTACATCCTCAGATAAATAGGCGACGGGATGAGGATGATTCGAATAGCGTAGCCGGTCGGCAGGGTATGCACCTCATTACGGCCAATGCACTAAAGCATACAGGCTGTACATATTGATATTCAGCTTACGTTGTATATATTACATTAAATATTATTTTTAATATTATTGATGTTTTAATATTATTACTTCAGTGTTTTAAGTTTTAGTATTATTGATTAAGTTAATATTAGAACCACACAAAAAACAACAAATTAACATGCATTAAAATACAAAAAATGAAACTACATAATACATGAAATCTAAAACATAAAATAAAAAATACACTTAAAACAGCTACGTGGTCGTTTAGGCACTATCACCTATTATTCTCTGCTTCAACTACTGAAAGTTTTCTTGCAACAGATTATTTTCTTCTTCGGCCTATTTCAGTTTCTCCTTCACTACTGCTACTTCTTCTTCGAGTTTCCAGATCTTTAGTTCGTACTCCCCGGTACGTTTCCAGAGGTTTAGTAAACATGATCTATAGTATTCCCGCTTAATGGGTTCATCGTACCGTTCTTCAAAACTATATTGATTTCCGTCCTATAAATGGTGATGATAAGAAACGACTATCAATATTATGTTATAAAATACATAATCGAATAACCAACATAAATTTGAATATTAATAACTCACAATGTCTTTTACATATCCAACGTTTGAGCCCTAGATTGCAAGTGGCCCAACATGGCTTCAAAATCGCACGTTTCCGGCAGTAACACCTAGGGACGTCATCGCGTCCAGACATATCGTATTGCTTGAACTTGAAATTTTATGGAAAATAAGATTATTTGGTTCGTTAAGTTGTGAGTATCCGTAAAGAATAAAGTAACATGCGCAGGGTTTTTAAAGGTTACAATGGGTGGTTTTAGGTTGTATAACGTATATTGTTTATGCGCCATATTTCACTAATAAAGGAATTATTACGGTACAAGTGCGTACACACCTTTTCAGGTCGACAAGACAATTTGTACTATTTTTTTGAACTGCTGCATAACGCATATTGTTCATGCGCCACGTTTCCCTAATAAAGAAATCATTACGATACAAGTACGTATAGGCCTTTTCAGGTCGACAAGACAAGTCGTGCATTTAACAACGCATATTGTACATCCATCATGTTGAACTACCTCCACTTTGGTTCTTCTTAAGTAGAAACAAATTTTTTTTCCAATTATTCATTTAAGCAAGTGTTTCCATAATACCATTTACGTTTAATAAGTGGTTTAAGAAGAGGCAAAAGGATGAAGGTAGCTCAAAAGATCCACATGCCACGGGCCAGAACATAATCGATCCATTTCTTGAAAAAACATACTAGGTTGTTATATTGATTTGGTAGATGATAAGTAGTATGATGTTTTATGTTATTTGGAAAATAAACCCATAAATATACATATAGATCTCAAAATTGCAGGCACATTATTGAGGGGGAAGCATATTCTACATATCCTGAAAGTGTGTGAATTTGGGGTGAAAACCTACAACGGGTTCCCCTATACTAAAAAAAGGTGTGATTATGAAGTATTATGTTGTTGGCATTGGCTAGCTGTACCACAAGCATTGTCTGCAATGTTCCAAACTGCCAAACATATAGATCAACCAAAAGTTATTCGGTATTTGATGAAGGATATTTTTGAGATGGAAAAGGCACTAGCCGTTTATCATGCACTAGATGATCTTAACTACTTCCAAGGGACAGAGGATCAGCATTGGGCTTTATTAGAGAATGAAAAATTTCATAGAGATCTTGATTATCCTATATTCCCAATAGTGGTGGATTGGGAGGGCCTATCAAAATATCTACCGCAAACGTTGGACATCAGAGTGCCATATTATTGTTGAAACCAAGCAAGTGGTCTTATTAATGATAACGATGAAATACGATGAATGTGTGTTAACTGGAAGCTAGATTATGATGCCCTCGGTCCGGGCGGATGCGAACAAAATGGTGACGAAGAAGATGAAAAAAATTACAATAAAGACACCGTCGAAAGTAATGATGAATTAGTGCCCGAAAGTGACGATAATGATGAATGAAAATATTTCTTTTTTTCTCAATTTTTTGTTAAGTTTTCTATTGAATTTTTAATGCTAAATGTTAATTAGAGTTAACACTATTGGAAATACCATTTTATTTCATTGATGTTGCAAAATACCGTTACAGACACTTTCTACTAAATATACTGATAGAAAAAACTCATAATATGTCTAATAATTGCCAATATTGGATGAACTTCCAACAAGAGCTGAATTGGCACTGCGTCCCAAATCGACCGTAGGACATTTACGGTGATTGTATATTGTTTGGGAACATAGATCACATTTACGCGCATATACAATATCCCTAACATCCATTTAGTTTCGTACCCGCATTTTTTTTGCACTGCCGTGCGACAGAAAAAATCCTATTTACAAACCATTGCAAATGGTTCCGGCGGCCAATAATGCTCAGAAACCAATGGTTGGAAATACCCGCTATAGGTGTTTGCGTATGCATCCATACTATATTCTCTATCAACATACCTCGTTACAGCAAACCAAGTATGTTGAATGCACTTTGTGGCATGAGAGCATGCCAAGTGATAAATCGACCATTTTCTACATGAATATAATCATGTGCTCTCATTGATGGTGTGGGTGTTATTACTGCAGCCTTGATACAAACCGGTGCAAATTTCAAAAATATTTTGGTCACTGCAATGATTCAAATATGTATGCTACTGTGAATGCTTCCTATAACGCTCAAACTGTTGCATCGATTTTGGCATAAATTGAACACCTCTTTCCAACAAAGAGGATGCACTGCGAAATCTATCAATGAACCTCTCTGTCAGCTGCTTGAATGACATCCGTACCATGGCAGTGACTGGCAATCCAAGGGCTGACTTCAACTACCCATTGAAAGACTTTGAGACATTTGTAGTCAAAATTTCCCATCTTCTGCCACCATCCTTATGCAGAGTTCACTTCTCAATCTCATGATCCCTCAACCAACAATAAGATCCTTCGTCTTCCTACCTAATCAATTCCATTCACATCAAGAAATTACTCTCTTGATGATCTGTTGCAGCCATCCACATTAGATCATGCAACCTCTTGTTGGGATAAGCCCGCTGAAAGTTGGCCTTCAAGTGCCTAACACAATAATGGTGGTAGGCATAAGGCTCCTTCCATGCATCTAAAGCACAGACAGAACTTAAAATCCCACTATGTCGATCAGATATAGACAAATACCTAAACATTGTCTCACAACATGCTCCTTCAAGTGGTTTAAAAAACATGCCAAGTCTCTTAACTTTCATTGTCATAAATAGCAAAGGAAAGAGGAAATATTTGGCCATTAGAATCTATTCCAACGGCAATCAAGATCTTTATATCATACTTTCCGTACACCTATGTGTTGTCTATGGACATTACCGGCTAATATGTACAAAACCATCAATGGATGGTTTAAATGCCTAGAACACTATCTGAATATGTTTTGTGGAAAGTCAGGACTCCGGTCGTGCTTCCATTAAACAATTGTCCTGTGGTTAAAGTATTGCAAAGCAGCCATGTACCTCGGTAGAGCAGCAAATGACTTATCCCAGTTGCCATAAACAATCTCAAATGCACGTTGACGCCCAAGAAATGCCTTTCTTTTCGAAATGGTACACCCATATACCTGCACAACTAATGTTATACACTCCTTCTCCTTGTACCTTATTGACGATTCAATGTGTGAAATCAAGACAAGGGAAATCAAATTAACGTTCAAGTTAAAGTAATTCCCGTTGAATGTGTCCATAGTTCAAGTATGCTTGCCAATGTATTTCCCCACCATCTGCATATTAGTTTTCAACTTTCTCCCACGCAGCATCCACTTACAACTTTGGTCCTATCTATGACAAACCACTTTATATATTTGCTTAGATGATCCAATAAACTCGATCTCATGGCAGTTTTAAATGATATAAATTCGCACTGCCCTGCGGAGGTAAGCCTTGTCATCGAAAAACATATTCTTACATAGCTCTATTGGTCTACTTTCATCCCACATTGCTGTACGAATGCCTTCAAGATACCTTGTGAGGGCATCCACATCTGGCATACAAGTGATCAAGGTAGGGAATCCTCCTCGAATGAAAGGGCACATGCGATTCGTACACTTGTTGGTCTAACAGTAGGTGGAGACTGCATATATGGATCATGCTGAGTTGTGGCATCATGCTCCATCGTCAAATCTTTGCTCATTCTCACTCTCGTATGTGAATTGTGGTTCCTCATCATCGCTCTCATCAGGGAAGCGTGTGTTATCTCCGGAATCCTTAGTGTTGTTGTCATAGTCAATGACATCTTCCTCACTCTGTGCATCTGCCATAACCTGATTCAATATATCATCATCGTCCAACTAAGTTAGGACATGACTGTCATGTTGCTCATTTTCACTGCACACTAATAAAATAATGAATATTTGAGAGTCATCTCAACATAATATATTAACTTCAACTCCTAAACACACCATTCATGATTTGTAGATAGCCCATAATGCACATTATCGATTTGTTGATGACTCGAGAATGGACCAGCATGATCCACCCCTCCAAAATTAGGTATATCTCAACTGTTGGTTGGTTCATAACTTGTAAAATCATATCTGGTCGGTAACCCCTATGAAAGAGATAAGAGTTAGTACGATTATGATATATAGAAGAAATAGTTATACTATAACAAGGAAAATTGCAATTTACCACTCGACCTGTGAATTATGTAAACTTGGCGACCCTCCATGTTGCTGCATTGGGGAGAAATTATGTCCTCGCTCCTCATTAACCCATGGAGATAAGTTTAGATCTGGCCAGACTCTTTCATACAGAACCTGTTCGGATAAAACTGCTCCAATAACACCACCAGATGGTTGAGTGTTAACCATATTTTGCAGAACATCAATAATGTTGACGTCTTCAGATTATACGTACATTTTTAGTATTGTTAACACATGAACATCCCGGTATTCATCCGGAATCCTCAAAAAATATTGCAGAGTTTCATCATCATCAATGTTAAACTCGACATAACAAGCAATCCCTTGCAGAGTAAGCAAATACGGATATCTTCTGATTACCTTAAGATTAATCGAACATTTACTCACAATCATTCTTTTACAAATTAAAGATACCAAGTTGTCGTACTCCCACGTGAGAGGCACTAAACAATTCTCTGTGGAGAATAACTATGATGTACTGAGTTATTCTCCACCTCAACCTCACCGCCCCAATATAATGCAATCCTAAAATTTTGCTTATCAGACATTGTAGCAAGATTCAAAGTATATATTGATGAAGATGAAGTGATGTATAAAGGATGCTGAAGAACAAAGTTAAATTGGTTCAAATTCATTCAAGAATGATTTTTTCAAGAATGAATGTTCGGCCTTAAGTAAGCAACTATCCAATGCGCAGGGATGGAAATTGTTAAGTATAGCGCATGTAATATATGCGTTGTACACATAACGCATGCATTACATGCGCTATCCAGTGAATTATTATGGCTGTCCAAATATTGAGTATAATGCACGTAAAACATCTCAAGGTTTTCTTGGTTGGGTCATGAAAATCGGGCTGGCTTGCACCATTAGAGTTGTTCCGGCTCTTTGAGGATCCTATCCTAAAGGAGAAGGAGGAGGAGTCCTAAGTCAGAGGGGAGCAGGTCGCAAGGCAAGGGTGGATGACTCAGTAGGTCCTTGTATGGACTTCAAATTCTGTTTGAGCCTATGTTCAAGCCAAACCCACTAGTTGAGTACTTCCTCCTATCAGATAAGCTCCCATCTAATCAAAAGCAAGGAAGGATAGACAGTCTGACTTCCGGTTGACTGAGATGCGATTCCATTAGTCTCTTATCTTAACGGGGTAACTGAATGTTAAGGTATAGCGCATGTTTTACATGCGTTATACATAGTTTTGTCGTTAACACCTTTTTTCACCTATTTTCGTCACTTGAGTCAAAATTTGCAACCTTTTGGTTCCAGACTCAGATATTTTCCTTATCTTGGATCAAACTCTCCTTGAAAACATTAATGATTACTTCTAAAGTCGTTTATATTAACACTAACATTAGTATCACAAGATTTGAAAATCCAAATTGATTCAAATACAAAATAATATATGTCTCAATTTGTTTTAATTCAAAATTAACTAGATAAAATTATTTTTAATGAATATAATTATTTTGTGATAAGATAGAATAAAATAATTAATAATTTTGATTATAATTTATTACATTATGAAGGGTGGAATAAAGAACACATATTTGGCTCGATATTTGGATACAAATTAACACAAGAAAACTTTGTAAAATGGGCAACACATTTGCTGCAGTACAACAACATTTTCCCTTTCAAACACACTGCAAACTTACGCTTTTTCTTCTTTTGTTTTCGATAGAATAAGAATTCCATAGTCTAAAGACCCCAATCAAAGACCATATATCATCAATATATTTGTTAGTTAAAGTAATTAGTGTTTACCCTCAAAATAGATAACAATTAAATTTTTACGCGATTTTAAGGATATGTGGATTGATTCAACACAAATAATCAAGGATATCAGATAAACAAGTTAAAGACAAAATGAATAATTAAACCAAATGTAGTGGTGCGGCACAACTCAAACGTAGGTTGAATAATAGTTTTTCCCTCGATCGGACCCTTGATTCGAAGCCAACCGTGAATGAAGAACAAACAATAACCTAAGCACTTTGCAATAGCTATAAAGCAAAAAAACGAATTTGTATTGCATTGGTTTGCACAATGTGTCTTATCAAAGCAAAATATCCCTTTTATATAGTAGGAGACTTTCATCCCTAGTACAAGTCTAAAAAGATAAAAATCGTTCTTTCTTGTTAATCACTAATTCGTAACCAACATCGGGCGAGATCTACGTCATGATATCCGGTTAGGTACGGATATCACGGCCCTCTGTTATTTGTGCGCAACTCTTTGCCATATTTAGAGCTCATTTGAGTCTGGGGAGAGTTGCTCTATCATGCCCGATGATGAGCACAACGTTCAACTTTCATGGGTCTCGGTACGAAAGGCTCCCAACCTAGATTTCAACCTCGTGTGTCCGTGCCTTTCTCCCGTCTTCTTCATCAGGAAATCGGGGTATGCACTATCCCTGATTTTACCTGTATACAGATAGTCCCCTCATTTTTCGGAGAGTAGGCTTGCCGGAACGATGGAAATTGAATAGATGAACCCTGGTTTCTTCCCTCATAAGTTACAACTAAGATGATGGGTAAATTGAAACGTCCCATCAGTAGTGTCGTTCTGACTTCAGGCACGTATCAGTCATCAGCTAGCTATCTTCGAATGCAAAACGTCGCGCATTGATTGCCTTTTCCCTGATAAAAGCTTTAACCCCCTTCACTTCTTTCACTTTCCGATTCTAGACTTTACCTTCAAACATTCTACCAGCTTTTAATCTTTCCAAATCTCCATACATTGTTCATTGAACCTCCATACTTCATCTTCATCTTCATACTTCTTCATTGAACCTTCATCCCGGACCTTCATACCTTTATACTATCTTCAAATCGTCATATTTTTCCTCAAACCTATATTTTCCAGGTTACAATGGCTAAAATTTCCAAGTTAGTGCCTCAGCGGGCTTCCCCCTCATCTTCCCACCCAGCCACAAATGCCGAGGTGTCCAGTCCCGAGGTGGCTCAGGAGCCCTCCATAAAAAGCTTCATACATGGGGGATACTCTATCGGGGATGACTTCAAGGTCGAGAAGGCCGCTAGTCAACAAGACCGAGGCGACGGAGCATGGAGATACATATGCTCTGTCACTGAAGAAAACATACCGTAGTCCGAGCGCACTGTAAGTAGGAGGGAAAGGATGTGGCCATCCCTGGGCCCAATGACGATATTACTACTTACGTGAAGGGGTATCTGAGTGTTTATACTTACCAATTCACGCTCGCCCTTGTGGACCCCGCAATTTTTGCTTTCTGCAAGAGGTACTAGTTGTGCCTTGGGCAAATCCATCCCTCCTTCTGGAGGATTGTGATCCTCTTACGCCATTTCGTGAACAACATCGAATCTCCTCGGTTCACCGAGAAAGCAAGGCTCCTTTATCGAGCATTGATGAGGACCGAGACCGAGGCTAGCAGGGGAGGTTCGTTTGGGTGAAAACCAAAGACCTGATCCCCCCTGAGTTTCTGCCATTCCCAAGGAGTAGAACGCATCCCATAAGAATTGCCTTTATTGGGTATTTCTTTCCTTTATTTCTTTTTCTCATCGCCTATGTTTGTGGTCGTGTAGCTGTTGCCCAAGTTCCAGATGCAATTCCCCGATTCAAGGAGTGGATCGAGGGGATTTGTAAGCAAATGGCGTACTCCGAGCGCGCGTGGCTCATACTTTTGAAGGGAAAATGGGAAGCCCATTCTCATGGTGAGGTTTTTCCTGAATAGTTACCATCCTACTCCTAACTCATACTGTGCTAACGTTTTTCTTCTCTCATATAGGTCTGCCTAAGACCACCAAACTTAGGCCACTGGTTGAGACGAGGATCCGTCCTTGCTTGTGAGCCCTCTATTTCGGGTCAGCCTGGGGCTACCGAGAAGGAAGAGAAGAAGAAGAAAGAGAAAGTCCTCGGGTTCCCCGGACCCTGAGGCAAAGAGGAAGAAGAGGGGGCCACCCGGGTTTGGAAGCCCAAGAAGAATACCAATTTCAGGGTACCGGACCTCGACTTTCTCTATCGGCTCAGGGATGCATGGATCGAACCCTACCGGGGAGCAGGCGACAATCGGGAAAGGGGACCACGAGGTCGATCCCTTTCTGACTCGGGAACATGAGGAGGAGATGGAGGCTGCAACCTCCCAGGAAGCTGCTCTTGTTCTGAAGGAGGCGACCGGTGTCATTGACATCATGGAGACGCCCTCCTATACCAAGTCCATGCTCAATGAGCTGCAAGCGGGCAAGGAAAAGTCAAGTGAGGGAGTGCAGGGCTTAGATGATCCCCTCAACTCCTTTTGCGACGGAATAGACATGTCCACATTGGAGGATTTTTTCGAGCTGGGTCACTTGGAGATCCCGAAGAAGGACATGCTACCGGGAGCTGGAGAGCCGAGTTCGAGCCCAAAATTGGTAAAGCAATTTCCCGCGCCGAGCGTGGACCCTCGACACAAGAGGACGGTCTTTCTCACAATCCCGGAGGATGCATAGGTCCTATCTTCTCCGGTGGGCGTAGCCAGCTACCTCCGATGCCTGGTGACCGAGGAGGACAAGGCAAAGATGAACGAGGTGGGAATGTCAATTCTTTTCAACAAGGCAACGCAGGCGCTGAACTGGGTAAGGCGTTAACTTTTGTACCCCTTTAAGAGTCCCACTTAGGTTTTCCTCTAATGTCTCTTACTAATTTTATCATTTTACAAGCTTCAATGCTTCACCACGAAAGCTTCCTTCGGTATCGCTTGGAAATCATCCAGATTGAGTTCGAGCTCAAAGAGCAGGTCTAGAAGAAGGACATGTACAGGGCTCTTAGTGAGCAACAGGACAAGGCCCTAAAAGACCTCCCCATTCTCCAAGCCGAGCTAGAAAGGAGGCCTCGACCCTGAAGCGGGAATACGCCGGCCTGGTTGAGAAGGTAAAGGTCTTTGAAGCTAAAAACGAGCAGCTAGTCATGGTGACTAACAACACAACTTCACAGGTCCAACAAAAGATAGACCTGATCGACCAGCTACAGGCTGAGATGGACGAGGTCAAGGTTGTCTCGAAGAGAGACCCTCAAAGAGATCCACGCCTGAGGTTTCGACCTATCGTCCGAGTCGAAAAATCTAGGAGGGTCGAGGCCAAGGTAAAGAAGCTCTACGATCCTAAGGGTGCCAAAGGCTCCGAGGGTTCCGAGGGCTCTGGCGGTTCTGGCGACGAGTCGGGCCTCTGTGAAGACCAGGTGTAGATGCCTTAGTACCTTTTAAGTTTTTTATTTTCTCTTATGCATTTTCTTTTTCTATATTTTGAGGCCGTTTTGTCGGGCCATTGTAAATTATTTTGGAATATATATAAAAATTTCCCTTTTTTGCAATATCCTGTCTTTACCTTTCCAGCATCTTCTTGCAGTTTCTATTAAGTTTATTGTTTTTGATGCCTTCGCATAGAACCAAATGTAGTTCTGGGGCATTCATTTTTTTGAGGTTCGAACGAAGCCCGACTTTGATGCAACTTCGTTTGCTCGTGGCTTCGAACTCTCGGTGAGATCGGAGGTTCCCAAGATGTTTAAGTGTTTTTAGACGAAGTTTTTGCTGAGAGGTTTTGGTTTTTTCCTAAAGGCCTTGCTTTCTGATTACGGGCTTCGGATGTCTGCGAGCCGATTCTAGGGCAGTCATACCCTTTTTATAATTGGGCACCGCCTAACAGGTTTGGCGCCTCCAGGATTCGGTAGCTCGGGTCATTCGAATTTTCTTCGGCTGACAGTCCCCGAGTAGGGGTAGCCTGTGGGCTCGATAGTCCCCCAGTTGGGGTAGCGCATGGGCTCTAGGATTCGGGATTGAAGAAGAAAAAATGCATAATAGCAAAGCGGATTTTTTTTTCATTTCTTAGTGTGCAAGGTACACGACCGAAAGCGCATAAAAACTTGTGTCATGGCTAGAGTGGACTATATGGGCACGGTTCATATGACCGTTTGGCACTTACAATGAATCCTAACCACCAAGCCTTAGCTTTTAGTACACAAAGTTTCATTTTTCCCTTGCTAAAGACCTTAATCCGAGGGTAATGGCCCCCAGTATTCGAGGTCGAACTCGTGAGGGCTCGGATACTGTTGACCTGAAGTGAACAATCACTGACTCCGATCTGAAACTGGTCTTCGAATCTAAGTTGGCACATTTTACTGTTGCTTCGTTAAAAACCTTGCCAAAAAGTCCACTTTGGGACAAAACTGGTTCAAGGAAAAAAGAGTGCAACGCGTGCTTTCAGACCTAATGGCCACATGCATCCTTGGTCGTTTACCTGCATATGTTGGTCCGATTTATAACTTGATTAATGAGTAATTGAGTTTGTACCTTAGCAGTAGTACCGCTTTAAGTGTGCCATATTCCAGTTGGTAGCTGTATGTCGTTTCCCGCTTCGAGTTTGTACGAGCCTTTGCCGGTTATTCCGACAACTCGATATGGTCCTTCCCAGTTGGTCCCAGCTTTCCTTCGTTCGGGTTCCTCGTGTGTAATGTTACTTTCCTCAACACCAAGTCCCGACTTGAAAATGTCGGAGGCTTGGCTCTTCGGTTGTAGTACCTTTCTATTCGTTGTTTTTGGGTGGCCAACCGGACTAGGGCGGACTACCGCCTTTCATTCAATAGTTCTAGGCTCGTGGTCATGGCCTTGCCGTTTGGTTCTTCTATCGCATATTGGAACCTGAGGCTCGGTTCTCCCACTTTGACTAGTATTAAGGCTTCGGCTCCATAGAACAATGAAAACGGGGTGACACTGGTACTAGATTTTGAAGTTGTACGGTATGCCCACAGGACTTCGGGCAGGATCTCCTTCCATTTCCCTTTCGCACCGGTCAACCTCTTTTTCAGGTTTTGAAGTATGGTCTTGTTTGTTGATTCTGCTTGCCCGTTCCTCTAGGGTGATAAGGTGTCGATAGTATCTTCTTGATCTTGTGATCTTCGAAAATTTTATTTACCTTGCTACCGATGAATTGTTTTCCATTATCGCAAACGGCCTCAGCCAGTATCCCAAATCGACATATTATGTGGTCCTAGATGTCAATGACTTCTTTATCCCGGATCTTTTCGAATGCTTGAGCCTCGACCCATTTGAAAAAATAATCAGTCATGAAAAATATGAATTGAGCTTTACCGGGTGGCCACGATAGGGGACCGACGATGTCCATTCCCCACTTCATAAATGACCATGGGGACAAATTAGAGTGGAGCATTTCTCCCGGTTGATGGATCATAGGGGCGTGTCTTTGGCAGTCGTCGAATTTCCGTACGAAGTCCTTTGCATCTTTCTCCATTTCGGTCTAGTAATAGTCGGCCCTGATTAGTTTCCTAACCAAAGATTTTGCCCCTGAATGGTTCCCACCAGTGCCTTCGTGGACTTCTCTCATCAAGGCGTATTCGGTCTCTCCCGGTCCCAAGAATCTGGCTAGCAGGCCGTCGAGGGTTCTCCTGAACAATGCCCCTTAGACCAAGCTAAATCTGGCAACCTCGATACGTGGGGCTCTAATTCTTTGGGATCCAAGGGCAATTTTCCGGTCTTTAAGTAGTCTATGTACTTGTTCCTCCAATCCCAAGTTAAACTCATTGAGTTTACTTCGCATGGCCTTCTTCTATCACCGACTTCATGAGCTGCAATACTATTCCCCAACTGAATTCATCGACATCGACCGATGACCCCAAATTAGCTAGAGCATCGGTCTTGCTGTTATGATCTCGGGATACGTGCTGCAGGGTCCATTCCTTGAATTGATGCAGTGTTACCTGTAATTTGTCCAAGTACCTTCGCATTTGTTCTTCTTTTACTTCGGACGTCCCGTTAACTTGGTTTACCACGAGAAGGGATTCACACTTGGCTTCGATCGCCTCAGCCGCAAGGCTTTTAGCCAATTCTAGACCTGCAATCATGGCCTCATACTCGGGCTCATTGTTAGTCAATTTCACATTTCTAATAGATTGCCTAATTACATTTCTCGTAGGCAGTTTTAAAACGACGTCGAGCCCAGACCCCTTCAAGTTTGAGGCACTGTCTGTAAAAAGGGTCTAAATTCCCAAAGTGGTCCCCGAGGTTAACATTAATTCCCTCTCGACTTCGGGTATTAAAGCTAGCGTAAAGTTGGCCACGAAGTTTGCCAAAATCTGAGATTTTATAGCGATTCGGGGTCAATACTGGATATCGTACCCACTAAATTCGACGGCCCATTTGGCCAACCGGTCCGAGAGCTCGAGTTTGTGCATGATGTTCCTTAGTGGATAAGAAGTTACAACACATATGGGGTGGCATGAAAGTACGATTTTACCTTTCTGGAGGCGCTTAGCAAAGCGAGCGCCAATTTTTCTAGGTGAGGATACCTTGTTTCAGCCTTGCCTAGAGTTCTACTGACATAGTAAATAGGAAATTGCATACTTTCCTCCTCCCAAAGACTCCACTTAATGCTACCTCAAAAATCGCCAAGTAAAGGTATAGTTGTTCGTCCTCCTTCGGAGTGTGCAGCAGGGGTGGACTCGATAGGTACCGTTTGAGTTCCTCCAAAGCTTCCTGGCATTCTCGGGTCCAGGAAAAGTTATTCTTCTTTTTTAAAAATGAGAAGAATTGAAGGCTTTTGTCCGAGCACCTTGATATGAATTGGCCCAAGGTGGCTATACGCCCGATCAGCCTTTGAACGGCCTTGACGTTGTCCACCACGGTGATGTCCTCTATGGCTTTTATTTTGTTGGGGTTGATCTCAGTCTCTCGATTGGATACTATATACCTGAGGAATTTTCCCAATCCAACCCCGAATGCACACTTCTCTCGGTTCAGCTTTATATTGTATTTCTTCAGTATGCCGAAGGTCTCCTGCAAATGTTTTAAATGGTCCCTCTGCTCGCAGGGACTTGATTAACATGCAATGTAAACTTCCATTGATTTTCTTATCTGTTCTTCGAACATCCGGTTTACTAGGCGTTGATAGGTGGCACTGACATTGTTTAAGCCGAACGGCATTACATTATAACAATAGGTGCCAAATTTAGTGATGAAAGAATTCTTTTCTTGATAGTCCGGGTCCATCCGAATTTAGTTGTACCCGGAATAGGCATCGAGAAAGTTGAGTATCTTATGCCCGGCCGTTGCGTCAATCATCCGGTCGATGTTATGTAAAGGAAAAGAATCCTTGGGGAATGCCTTATTTAGATCTTTGTAATCTATACACATTCTTAGCTTATTCCCTTTTTTAGGCACTACCACTACGTTAGCTAACCAGAGTACTTAACTTTCCAAATGGACCCTATTTTAATGAGTTTGGATACCTCGTCCTTGATGAGTGCATGCTTGACCTCATACTGCAGTCTCATCTTCTGCTTAATTGGATGGAACTTCGGATCCAAACTCAGTTTGTGAGTGGTTACCTCCGGCGGGATCCATATCATGTCAAGATGGGACCAAGCGAAACAGTCTATGTTAACTTTAAGAAAATTAATGAGCTTTTCCCTGAGCTTGGAGGTTAACCCCGTGCCTATGTATACCTTTCGATCCAATAGGTGTTCGATCAATATGACTTACTCTAACTCTTCGACTGTAAATTTGGTAGCATCGGTATCATCAGGAGCTATGAACGATCTCGAAACTCCGTAATCCTCCTCTTCATCTACTCCTCGTTCCTTCGGTTCGCCGAGACCAACATCAGTGATTGCTATTTAATTTCTTCCTTTCTGCTTGACTCTGTGTTTCTTGATTTCGAAACCGTGGGCACCGGGATTACCTCGTCGACTGCGAACATTTCCTTTGCATTCGGCTGCTCTCCGTAGACCGTCTTGACTCCTCCTGGCATGGGGAACTTCAATTCCTGGTGCAAAGTCGAGGGTACTGCCCTCATATTGTGAACCCACGGCCTTCCAAATAGGAGGTTGTACCTCATGTCCCCTTCGATCACGTAGAACTTTGTCTCTTGGATCGTCCTGGCGGTGTTCACCGACAGGGTTATCTCCCCTTTAGTGGTTTCGTATGCCATGTTAAATCAGTTCAACACCGGGACTGCTGGCACTATTTGGTCCTGTAACCCCAATTGCTCTACGACCCTCGATCTGATGATGTTGGCTAAGCTACTTGGATCAATCAACACATGTTTAACCCCAGATCTATTGATAAGTATGGATATTACCAGCGCATCATTGTGAGGTCGTATGATACCCTCGGCATCTTCGTCGTTGAACAAAATGGTTCCCTCCGGGACATAATCTCAAGTGCGTTTTTCCCTTGTGATAGATACTTTAGTGTGCTTTATCATTGTTCCTTGGGGGACATCGACCCTCCAATGATCATGTTGATGACGTTCTGAGGCTCCTCTTGTTCGGATTGTTTGTTAGCGTCCTTGTTCCTGAAGTGGTTTTTGGCTCGATCACTCAGAAATTCTCGAAGGTGTCCATTATTAAACAACCGGACAACGTCTTCTCTCAATTGCCGGCAATCATCGGTCCTGTGGCCATGAGTGCCATGATACTTACACATCAATTTAGGATCTTTTTGGTTAGGGTCGGACTGCAATGGTCAGAGCCACTTGGTCTCCTTGATGCGCCCAATGGTTGATATGATGCTGGCAACATCAACATTGAAGTTATACTCTGATAATCTTGGTGCTTCCCTTCCCTTGAGTGGCCTGTCGAAATCATTTTTGCTTATCAGACCTCGGCTACTGGGCCCTTGATCGCCTCTCTTTTCGTTCCTTGTGGGGTGATGTCCGGACCCATTTCCCCTTCGGTCCGCATTGTATGGGTGGTACCGATCCCGGAATGGCCTTGACTTATGATCGACGACTCTCTTAGACCTGTCATCAGTCCTGATGGTATAAACAGACCTAGAAAGGGTTCCTAGTTGGTCATCCTCGACCCTAATCTTTGACTGGTACCTATTGTTGAAGTCGGCCCAAGTTACCGGCGGGTACTCTACCAAATTTTGTTTTAGCTGCTGGGAAGCCAAGGAGCTTTGGGGGTTAAGCCCTTGAGTAAATGCCTAAACAGCCCAATCATCTGCGACCGGAGGCAGGTCCATCCATTCTATCTGGAACCTCGACACGAACTCCCTGAGCATCTTGCTATCTCTTTGTTTAACCTTGAAAAGGTCCGGCTTTCTGCTCTAGACCTTGATGGCCCCGATATGGCCTTCAAGAAAGCATCTGCAAGCATAGAAAACAAGTCAATGGAATTTAGGGGTAAGTTGTGATACCATATCATTGCTCCTTTGGACAAAGTCTCCCCACACTTTTTCAGTAACACCGACTCGATTTCATCGTCTTCCAAGTCATTCCCTTTGATTGCGCATGTATAAAAGGTCACATGCTCATTCGGACCTGTGTTACCATTATATTTTGAAATATCATGCATACAAAACCTCTTTGGGATCGGCTTCAGTGCTGCGCTCAGAGGAAAAGGCTTCTGGATAAACTTCTTGGAATCTGGTCCTTTCAATATTGGAGGTTGCCCATGGGATTTGATCGACCATAGAGTTGTATGTTTCCATCTTCTTGTCATTGGCCTCAATTTTCTTTCCACCTGACTCCACCCGCTTCGTTAATGCTTCAAGCATTTTCATTATTTCGGGATTGACCCCAGGCTCATTCGCCCTGTCTCTTGGTGATCGACTCATTTTGGATGTTTTCCGGGGAGTGTTCGGGCTCAACGCTGCTGGGGGTGTGGCTTTAATTCTACAACTACGCTATCTGATGGTAAGCAATAATTACGTGTTTTAGTCGCTTATTGCAGTCTAATTCATTGCACTTCAATTGGGTTAAGCTTTAATTGGTAGTATTTGCACTTATTATGCGTTTTATGCCTTGTAGGAGTGATTCTGAGCTATGTAGATGTTGTGGAGCTAATTTAAGCTATTTGGAGCTTTGACGTCTGAGTAAAAGCCCAAAGGATTAAGCCAGGATCGTGTTCGGGGGTCGAGGACCAAGTTTGGACGTCAAAACGCAAGCAAAAAGCCACACTCTAAGATTTTTGCACTACTGTGGCGCGTGGTGCTCCGTAGCAGTGCAAATCTAACTGCCTAACAGATGTTGAGCTCTCTGGATTTCCCCACTAATGCCCCGCATGGCGCATCGCCCCATGCGGCGTACCTGTGCATTATTTACAGAGTGAATATCCTATTTCGGCTAGGAAAGGGTGATTTAGTCTGGGCCCAAACCTACTTGGTATAAATACATGGAAAAAAGTTATTTTCTAGACTTTTGACAGGCTTTGGACCTAATGAGGCTAAGGATAAGTTGGAAGAATACAAGAACAAAGATGTCATCATTCCTTCCTCACTCAAGATCCGAGTCTGGATTGAATTTATGTTTTTCTAGACTTTAATCATATTTGTGATGAATTACTCCATATTAATAAAGTAGTTCCATTGAGGGTTTGATGGATTTAGTGTATTGATGATTGTTTGTGGATTATAACTCTAGTTTAATGTATTGAATCATTTGTGGATGAACTAACTGTTGCATCTATATTCACTTGTTCATGTAATCGAGAAAGACATAACTCGTGATATCTTTGCGTTACATCGTTAGTTGAGTTCATAGATTTTTCTAAGTAATCAAAAGAGGCTAGTTGAATCATTGATTAAACCTAATAAGGAGAATAATCGAAAGAGGTTTTCCTAAAGACCAATCACTACGCATTCTTGCATATCTTCATGTGCTTAAATTGGTTAATCTTGTGAGGTTAAGACTTAATCGAGAGAGGAGTTTTTGATGAAAGTTTGAACTAATAATTGAGTGAATTCGAGAGACTCACTTGAACATTAGAAGTGAATTATCTAGAGTTAGATCCTGAACAATTATCTTGAACCTATCCTATCAAATCCTATTTTCTCCCATTGATAACCTTCTTTGCTTCTTCCTTGTTTCGATTGTCATTAGTCAATAGCTTTTGATTCTTAGTTAATTTTAGTTATACATCTTATAAATCTCAATTGTTATCATCTTGGATAGCAACCAAGCTAGAAACTATGAGAATATTGTTTAAATCCAATCCTTGTGAATTTGATATTATACTATACTATATTTTATTAGCAAGCAGAATTTAAGTGTGTGTTTTGCGCTGGTCAAATTTTGGCGTTGTTGCTGGGGATTGGCAATCAATAGTGTTTGAAATAGTTTATACTGCTAATTCAGGAATTTGTTTTCTTTTTATTTCTATTTTCTAGGTCTTCGTTGACTGTGCGCAGGTTACAGGTTTAGATTGGTGCATGACTCGAGCTTCTGCAAAAGAAGTGCTACCATGCGAGCCCGAGATAGAAAAACAACTGCGAAAACTGAGGAAGGAAAGAGATCTCACCAAGACATCAGAAAAGGTTACGCAATCCTCGACCAAAGAACTTATGGCTGGAAACGGTGATGATAATGTAGATTTGGCTGCAAGGGAGGAAGCACAACAACGAGAAAAAGCTGCATGGGATGCTGAGGAAGCAAAAATTAGAGATGCAAAGATTATCTATGAAGAATAGAGGGGTCGGACAATTGCTCAAAATCAACCCTTGGCTGCGGACTAGTTTGGAAATATAGCTCCCATGCTTGGGAGATCACTGGGCGATTATGCTAGACCGGTTTACAATCAAGGCTTATCAAGTGTTAGACCACCTCCAGTTGCAGCCAACAATTTTGAGTTGAAGCAAGAGTTGCTTCAAACCATTCAGAATTGATATGTTTTTGGAGAAAAGATAAACTAAGATCCAAACACACATCTAATGGACTTCGAGGAGATTATGAACACCTTTCAATACAATGGGGTGTCCCAAGATGCAGTGTACTTAAGGGCATTCCCCTTTTCACTTAAAGATGATTCAAAGTAGTGACTTCGAAGCTTACCCATGGGATCGATTAGAACATGGGAGAAGATGACCAGGAAATTCCTTGATAAATATTTCTCCTCAGCTAAGACGGGCAAGTTTAGAAGAGAAATCCATAACTTTTGCCAGAAAGAGATTGAAACTGTTTTGGAAGCATGGTAAAGGTTTAAGGAGATTGTTAGAAAGTGTCAGCATAGTGGAATTGAACTCTAGATGAAACTCCAAGAGTTTTGGGATGGATTGACACCGGCTTCGCATAGAACATTGAGCAATGTGTTGGAGGCCCTTTAATGAAGAAGACTCCAGAGGAGATAGTTACAATTCTTGATGAGTTATCTGAAGATGCTAATCAGTGGCCCTCGGAGAGTGCTGGAAGAAGAAGATCAACTGGTGTTCACCAAGTTAATGCTAATACATCTGTACAGGCATAGCTTGATGCTATGGCTAAAGAAGTATGGAAGTGACCTTAGCCACGATACAAAGTGAGCCTCATACAGCTTGTGATATATGTGGAAGAGGACACCCTACTCATGAGTGTCAAGCCTCAACTGAGGAAGTGAACGCTGTGGGAAATTATAATTTTAATGTAATGGGTCAAAAGAACCCGATTTTTCATGGAGTTCACCTGGGGGTACCGCTAATGCATGACAACAAAACAACCCTAGATTTTAGAGACAAGGAGCTCTTGGTTTTATGAATCAGCCGAGGCAGCGGTTTCAGCCTCAACAGCCAAATCAGCTTGGTCTATAAGATCTCATAAAGGCCTTTATTGTGAAAACTGATGAAAGATTTGAAGTACAAGGGGCAACAGTTCAAAATTTAGAAAAGGAAGTGGGACATAGTGCAACAATATCATCTGAGAGGGTTCCAGGCACTCTCCCTGCTAATACTGAAAGAAATCCCAAAGAAATAGTAAATGATGTAACCTTGAAAAGTGGGCAAGTGTTGAAATATCTCACCCCGATCCAAGAAGATGTGATACTTGAAAAAGAAAGTGGGGAGAAGCTAAAAAGTGATGAGGACAAGAAGAAGAAAGGCCCAAAGAAAGTTGAGAAAAAGAAGAAGGAAGAAAAATCGAGAAGGGAGGAACATGAGGAGAGCAAGCATATGCCTACGCTACCTTTCCCTCAAAAGCTATGTAGAGAAAAGCTAGACAAACACTTTGAGAGATTTTTGGATATGCTGAAACAAGTTCATATAAAATTACCATTCACAAAAGTGCTCTCACATATGCCTTCTTATGCTAAATTCTTGAAAGAGATCCTTACGAAGAACAGGAAATTAGAGGAGACCTCAATGGTCAAGCTCACAGAGCAATGCAGTGCGATATTGCAAAATAAACTCCCACAAAAGTGCGGAGATCTAGGGAGTTTTACTATACCTTGCTCTTTAGGAACTATTAATTTTGATAAATCATTATGTGATTCTGGTGCCTCAATTAGTTTAATGCCTCTATCTATTTATAGGAATCTTGAGAAGGAGGTTGGAGAGATAAGGGCTACACCAATATCTTTGCAGCTGGCAGACCAAACGATTTTAATACCCGAGGGGATAGTAGAAGATGTGTTAGTTCGGGTGGATAAGTTCGTATTTCCTGTGGATTTAATAGTGGTGAATATGGAGGAAAACAAGGAGGTCTCCCTCATCCTAGGAAGACCATTCTTAGCGACGGGCACAACGATATTAGATATACATGAGAGAAAACTCATGCTTAGAGTGGGTGAGGAGACTGTGACTTTCAAGATAGATACAGAAAAGGCGGTGCAAAAAGAAAAACCAGTTGTGAGTGTTGAGTGGAAAGTGAATGGCTCGAAAGAGAAGGCTGTAGTGAGCGAGAAAGATAAATGTGGGGTGTACCCCAAGATGGCTGAGAAGAAGTTGTCTGCATGGATGTGTGTATTAGTTCGGGCGCGAGGAATGAAGCCCGACTTCGACTCGGACCCCGACTAGATATTCAAGGAAGTTTCTTTTACCTTATGCTTTTTAATTGTGTGTCATGGGGACATGACACAACTTAAAGTGTGGGGTGGGGGATACTTGTATGTATGTATATTAGTTTTCTTTTTGTTAGTTGTAATTAGTTGGAGATAGAAAAATTGAAAAATATTAAAATTTTTAAGTTTTCCCGACAATGGATATCATCGACAGGTTTCTTGTGGTATTAAAGTCGAAAGAAAAAAGACAAAAAGATTTTTATTTATAGGTAGTGTAATAATTCCCCCTTGATTTTTCTTTGTGCAGCGATTCTTTTTCAAGGGTTTTGTTTGAACCGGGTGTAGTTAGTAGTAGATTATTTTTTTTAGTAGTAGGAAACCTGAGGTTATGATTTGAAATGAAAGCAAATATCTCTTAATTTTATTATAACTTGAGAATAGTGAGTACTTTAGTTGTGACGCTTAGGATTAGTTTTGACCCTTGTATAAGTACCTTAAATTGTTGAACTTAACTGTGGTTAACTGCTTTAACTAGAGTGTCTTGATAGTCTGATCCTGAGTGAGTTATGTGCCATGTGTATGTGAGGTTTTGTGTATTCCGTGCATTGCATTTGATGTCTAGAACTTACCCTGTGTGTTTGCAAAGAGAAATAGTAGTTTTATTCAGTCTTGGAAGTGATATAGGCATTTCTTTATTAAGCCAGATATATGCTTTTACCCACCTAGTTGTTATGTATCTTAGTTAACCCCTTTGAGCTTGTAATCATATTTCTTTAACAACGACATTACAAGTATAACACATTTGGTTGAATTGACCATCTATTTACCTCTCGTGAGCACTTGAATTTGTTATGAACTTTGTAAAAGTTAGAGTATGGGGTGGTTGGTTTGGCTTTTGAGTGGAACTATTGAACTGAGAAAGGTGCACTATTTGAAAAAGTAAGAGCCACTTGAATTGAAAAAGAAAGAAAAAAAAATAAGTGTATGATGTTGAAAAATATTCCTTGATAGTGGCAACTTGATGTAATTATGCTTAAAGAAGCAGGGAGTTAATGTATATTGATGTGAAGATGGAGTTATGGTTTGACATAGGTGTGGGATTTTGAACGGTTAATTATGTATTAAAGTGCTTAGGGAGGTGTAGTCACTCTTATATCTAAATGTATCCTACCCATCCCGCAGCCTACAGCACAACCAATTAAAGTCCTACTTGATCCTTGAATGAATGAGCTCAATTAGTAAAGTAGTATTCTACGGGCAAGCCTATGGTACGTCTTTTATGGCATATGGATGTTACTTCTGAGAGTGAGTAAATTTTTTCTATCTTGAGTTCCTTATTGTTGTTAAATTTTATTGTGTGTGGAACTACTCTCTATTTTGGTGTGAGGGCACTTGATTCATTAAGGAAATGTAATGTCGTTGACCTCTGTGTTAAAGTAAGTGAGGGAGTTGTGAAAAATGCAGTGGTGCTTTTGAGTCAAATCTTGAGGTAAGATATTACGGTATTGTGCTTAATCTGTTTTAAATATTCTTGGTATGATGAATTATGAGAGTTGTTGAAAAAGGTCGTGTCTATTTAAAGTGTAGTTTGATTGCACGAGGACGAGAAATGGTTTAAGCGTGGGGTGTTGGTAGTAGGCTACAATTACGTGTTTTAGTCGCTTATTGTACTCTAATTCACTGCACTTTACTTGTGTTGAGCTATAATTGGCAGTGTTTTGCAGTTATTGTGTGTTTTATGTCTTGTAGGAGCGGTTCCGAGCTATGTAGATGTTGTGGAGCTAATTCGAGCTATTTGGAGCTTTGATGTCTGAGTAAAAGCCCAAAGGATTAAGTCAGGATCGTGTTTAGGGTCGAGTACCAAGTCTAGACGTTAAAACACAAGCAAAATGTTGAGCTCTCTGGATTTCCCCACTAATGCCCCGCATGGCGTGTCACCCCATGCGGCACGCCTGTGTATTTTTTACAGAGTGAATATCCTATGTCGTCTAGGAAAGGGTGATTTCATCTGGGCCCGAACCTATTTGGTATAAATACATGGAAAAACGTTGTTTTCTAGACTTTTGACAGACTTTGGACCTAAGGAGGCTAAGGAGGAGTTGGAAGAACACAACCACAAGGATTCATCATTCCTTCCTCACTCAAGACCCGAGTTTAGATTGAATTTATGTTTTCCTATACTTTAATTATATTTGTGATGAATTACTCCATATCTATGGAGTAGTTCCATTGAGGGTTTGATGGATTTGGTGTATTGATGATTGTTTGTGGATTATAACTCTAGTTTTATGTATTGAATTATTTTTGGATGAATTAACTATTGCATCTATATTCACTTGTTCATGTAATCGAGAGAGGCATAACTCGTGATATCTTTGCATTATATCATTGGTTGAGTTCATAGATTTTTCTAAGTAATCGAAAGAGGCTAGTTGAATCATTGATTAAACCTAGTTAGGAGAATAATCGAAAGAGGTTTTCCTAAAGACCAATCCACTATGCATTCTTGCATATCTTCACGTGCTTAAATTGGTTCATCTTGTGAGGTTAAGACTTAATCGAGAGAGGAGTTTTTGCTGAACATTTGAACTAATAATTCAGTGAATTCGAGAGACCCACATGGACATTAGAAGTTAATTATCTAGAGTTAGATCCTGATCAATTATTTTGCACATATCCTATCAAGACCCTATCTTCTCCCATTGCTAACCTTCTTTGCTTCTTCCTTGTTTCGATTGTCATAGTCAATAACTTTAGATTCTTAGTTAATTTTAGTTAGACATCTTATAAATCTCAATTGTTGATCATCTTAGATAGCAACAAAGCTAGAAACTACTAGAATATTGTTTAAATCCAATCCCTGTGGATACAATACTATACTATACTATATTTGATTAGCAAGCAGAATTTAAGTGTATTTTATGCGCTCGTCAATATCGCCGCCTGTTGATCCTGCAACATTTCGAATATTAACCGTAGGCTTACCCCTTCGCCTTCAAGCTCTTCCCAAGCTGTTAGTCGGGGTCCCCCGCGAATGCTATTTTCGTGATCAGTTGGCAGGTTGACATCGATGGCCACCTGTGAGTTAACATCGACCGGATCGACAACTAGGACTCCTTTGAGATCAGCAGGAGGTACTTCGTTACTAGGCACCAGATTGTTGTTTTCACCATGATGGTCAGACTCAGCGTCAACCTTCAAGTGGGCAGATTGGAAATTTGACATTTTGAAATTGACCTGAAATTTAGGCTTTAAAGAAAAAGCATAAAATAGAGTGTGTTATGGATATTTGTATCTAATCACCACTATTATCCTTAGCCCCACGGTGGGCGCCAGGCCTTACTCTTAAAACGGATAACAATTAAATTTGTACACGATTTTAAGGATATGTGTATTGATTCAACACAAATAATCAAGGATATAAAATAAACGTGTTAAAGACAAAATGAATAATCAAACCAAATGTAATGTTACGACCTAGCTCGAACTTAGGTTGAACAATAGTCTTGCCCTTGATCGGACCCTTGATTCGAAGCCAACCGTGAATGATAATAAAGTAAGAACTTTACAATAGCTATAAAGCAGAAAAATAAATTTGTATTGCCTTGGTTTGTGTGTTACATGTGTCTTATTGAAGAAAAACTTTCCCTTTATGTAGTATGATAGTTTCATCTCTAGTACAAGTTTAAAAAGGTAAAAATCCTCCTTTCTTGTTAATCACTGATTCGTAACCGACATCGGGCGAGATATGTGCCGTGATATTCGATTAGGTACGTATATCACAGCCATCTGTTAGTCGTGCGCTATCATTTGCCATATTTAGAGCTCGTTCTGTATCCGGGGAGCGTTGCTTTATCACGCCCGATGATGAGCACATCATTCCCCTTTCATGGGTCTCGGTACGAAAGGCTCCCAACCTCAATTTCAACCTCGTATGTCCATGCCCTTCTCCTGTTTTCTTCACCGAGAAATCGGGGGATGCACTCTCCTCGTTTTATCCGTATACGCAAATTTTTAATTATATAGCAATATGAAAAATAATTTGACAAAGTAAACGAAAGCTTTCTAAATAAACAACAATGTCAATCGCCGAAGAATTTGATTGTTCTTGATGGTAGAAGAGGTGATGATGGTACTTTGGGTTTCGAAAAAAATGGTTTGGAATAAAGTCATGGAGAAGGTTAGGGTTTTGTATTATGATAAAGGTTGAAAAATACATATTTTAAGTATGTTTGCATGTCATTTCTTATGTGAGTTGCAGAGTTCTTATCGCTTTTGAAGTGAAAATATGCTCATTATGTATTTCTTATGTGTAGAAATTAACTTATGCGAAAAAGAATCAAATAGGACTAAAAATGGAGAAAAAAGAACTGAAGAGAAAGTCCCAGACAGCGAAGCGAGTTCACTTCGCCAGACCGGGATCAGAAGAAAAAAACAACTGGGAGTGGTCTGGGTCGCATGTCTGGACGTGCCCCTAGCTTTTTCAATTCGAAATAGAAGAGGTCAAATTCGCCATACAAGCCATAGTGGATATAAATACATTCTAAAATGTCTTTTTGAAGGAGGAGACAATACTTTGGAGTGTGAGAAGACTTTGGAAAGGCAAGAACACGTTTGGAGCAAGGGAGAAGGATTCAACTTCACGTGTTTCCCTCTTTCTTCGTTGAAGACATAATTAAGTAAATAAAAGTTTATTATCTCTAACACCTTAAGCTTTTAAATGAGATAATCACACACTTTGACATGGTATTAAAGCAAGCAGAGGTTCTGGATTCGAGTCTCACCACCACCCAATATCAAAAAGAATTTTCACATGCTTGGCTCATCAAAAACAAAATCAAGCCCGTACGTAAGGTGGCATATTGAAGATATAATAAGTAAATAAAAGTGTGTTCTCTCTAATAGCTTAAATTTTTAGATGAGATGGTCACACACTTCGACACTTCCTATTTCTCCATTGTTATGAATTCTAGTGTTGTATTTTTACATATTAGCATGAGTAGCTAAATTCTTTAATCTAGGGTTTTGATTGAACCTTTTGTAAGATAAATTCTTGTTATGTTTTCATATAATTGAGTCGTTATTCCACTACGTGCTTATTTCACTTGATTGAATGACCATCGATTTACTGTAGCTATTTATTATGTATTGTTTGGGAAAGATACATATTTAGGTGGTTGTTGAAAAACGTCACGCCTAATGTATGTGAGGGATCAATACAGCAGGTTTAGAGTTGGTTTAGGAATAACAAAGCTTTGACATATTTATAGTGAGCAGTAAGATAGTGCCAGCTAGTGTAGTTCGGGAGCATATGTCTAGTAAATTATTATAGTTGCTCGGGAGAAAATTACAACACCTGAAGTGCTCCCGATCAATAGAGAATACTTAATAAAAATTATAGAAGACGTAGCGGGAAGGATTCCGACAATTGAGAAAATCATAACTCTAGGCCTCCTTAACCTTTCCTCCAACTTCATCCTTGCTAGTTGATAATTTTATTGCTTTCTAGTATTTGTTAGTTAATTAGTTAGACATAAAAGTTTTAATCTTTATAATTTAGAAAATTGTTCAAACTTTTCTTCTTAGTGATAGCGAATAATTGTAGCTTTAATTCTTTGTGGGACTCGACTCCGGACTCTTAGACCGAATTATATTTGATCGCTTATCCTTTTTAGGACTAGGGTTGGGCGTGATCAAATTTTGGCACCATTATCGTGGAACTAACTGTTTAGTTGTAGCTATAAATATAACTAAACTTTGAGTTTGAATTTTTTTTTTTATTTTACTTATTTTTTGTTTTAATTGTACTTGCTGATTTGAGAAGCGTGACATCATAGAATTATGAGATTTTAGAAGTTGGTAGTTCTACTATTGATACTCCTTATGCATATTGTGGAGGAAATCACCTATGGCAATATTATCAAAATATTTTCGGGAGCGAGTTATGTGCACCAATTCAATTCTATGAGAAAAATATTTGTAATGTGTGTGGTGCTCAAGATGATCACTTTTATGGTTGTGCTTATATTTTTTATCCTCCCCCAACCCCTTATTATGATAGTTCTACTTGTTGTTATGAAGTTAATAGGAATAAAGAACCGGAGGAAGCTGACTTGGAGGAGATCAAGGATATATTAAAGTGTCTCATGGAACAAAATAATGAGAAACAACTCCAAATACAAAGGCAAGAGGCAACTATTAGTAATTTGGAGGCTCACCTGAGTCAACTGATTGAAGCTTTTAACGCTCAAACAAGCTAATATTACAGATAGTAGCCAAGAGCAGTGTGTGTTAGACGCAGAAATTGAGGTGCCGATGGAGAAGTTCAGAGGGGAACACCAATACTCTAACCAGCTAAAATTTGATGATATCAATGTTGAAGAAGTGATACTAGAGTCAGGCAAGGACATTGAAGATACAAATTTAGTTGACTCTAGTATGATTTGTATCGAGGAGGTTGAAAATCTTGAAGTTTAGGTATTTGATTGTGTTGGACCTCATTTCAAATACTTCTCTACATTGTGATTGGATGGTGAAATGGGAATGGATCCGTACGAGCGTAGAAAGAAGACAAGGGAAGAGGTAGATGAGCCTTATATTCTTAAATTTTTGAGGCCGTCTAGGCAAGTTGATACTCCTTAGCTGAAAGCCAAAAAGTACATAAGAAATTGTTTAGTTTTTGGCTCGCAATAATTTGTACTGCCCCAAGAGTATAATCATAAGATTTAATCAAAACTTGGGGTTCAATTCATAAACTTGAGGTGAAGGCAAAATGATTCACGTCATGCCACGACATTAACTAAGGTGCTTGTTGGGAGGCAACCCAACTTTACTATTTTTTTGATATTTTTTCTTTATTTGTTTACCTTTTCTATTATGTTCGTTTTTATAGTGTGGTTTTTTATTTTGTAGGAGCATGGGAAGAAAATATATTGGAAGGATGCAAAAGCAAGCCAGATGGTTAGAACTAAGTATGGGGTGCCCGCACAAAGGATCAGGTTTGGGAGAAGTCTGAGTATCCCATGAGCTGCTAATGCTTTGGCCTTTGGCATACTAGGTAGTTTCTTTATCATCTTGTTATATATGGTGCGCATCGAGGACAATAGGGTGGGGACACTGTTTGGGTGATAATCTATGTTATTCTAGTTGTGCTATTTGATGTGTGTTGAAAGAAAATTAAAAAAAATGAAAAAATAAAACAAATTACGTAGAAATAACCCCCTTGATTTTCTATGGCTACGGTTCTTTTCCAAGGGATGACTCTTTGAACGGGGTAATAACTTTTTTTAGGTAGAAGTTCAAAAAAAATTGGACGTTTGCTCGCGGTGGACTTCCTAGATAATTTTTTTGAGGGTTTGAAGTCTAAAGAAAAATACGAGAAGATATTCTTTATCTATTTAGAAATTATAATGCAATGAGAAGAACTTGAGTATCTATGCTATTTGACATATTTTATATCGAGGCTTAGAGCTAGAGCATTTGTACTGAGTACTTGCTTCTTGATTCTTGTGATTATATATCTTGAGAATATATGTTACTTTCTTATGACGCTTGGACTCATCTTTTGACTCTTGTTATGTACTTCCTATGTGGTTGAATTATATAATGATTATGCTTAGTTTCCTTAACTTAAGAGTCGGGTCTAAGCTGTTCTGAGTCATCTGCATTGTGTGAGGTGAGATTTTTTGTTGTACTCTATGCCGTGTCTTACTAATCTAGAACTCGTACTGTATGAGAGTTAAAGTGAAATAAGTAAGCTTTGTGAGTCGAGGAAATAATATAGGCAATTTATTTTATTGACCTTTGAGCTACTTGCCTAATGGTAGTAAAACTATGTTGTCAGCCTATTTGAGTCTGTAAACCTTTTCTTTAGTACCCACATTACAAGCCGAATCTCATTTGTTCTTAATTAAATCTTGTTGAACCTTTACTTCCGAAAGCACTTAAGTCGCTAGAAGAGTAAGGAATGAGATTGTGTAGTTTTTCAGTGGAACCATAAAAAGGCTAAAAGTTGCACATATGTATTGAGAGATCCACCAGTTGAAAATACCAACTTATGGAGGGTGTTGAAAATATGTTAACAAGACAAAAAGTATATACAAGAATACCAAAAATAAAAGAAAAAAAATCTATACCCCTCTAATTCACTTTGATCTGGGCTAGTGATCATGTAGAAGTGCTTAAAGATAATAGGCCGAGTTATATATGATTTCGTAGCAATATGTTGAGTGATCATGAAGAGTATATGCTTAAAAGTTAGTGTATTGTATTAAAAGTGGTTAGGAGGATTAGTCGGTACTATCTATATCAATCATATTCATCCCTTAGCCTACATTACAACCTAAAAAGACCTAATTGATCTTAGATTTTGCGAGCTTAAATTAGTAGAGACTTATACTACGGGCAAGCCCATGATACGGACTTTAAGGGCACATGAGTTTTTTGCGAGAGTGAGTGAATACTTTCATGTGAGTCCATAAATTATGCTTGAATTCATATTTGAGTGAGCAGACTGATTATTATCTTTGGTTTGTTGGTGAGGGCATACGATTTGCAATGAATTGGTAAGGGCCTCGGATCTTTGATTGCAACAAGAAGCTAGTCATAGAGAGGAATCAATTGAAGTCATCTTTAGAGGCTAGGATAGTAGAAAGGGGCACATAAATATTTTAAATAGTCTTGTCATGGTCTAAATTTGAGGAAAGATGTATATACCTCATACTTTGGGTTCTAAGTATTGGTATAAATCATTGTTATTAGTGTGATGCTTGAGTAGGCTTGAAATTGTGTTACTTGCTTATGCGCTTAATTATAAGTTGCTTGAGGACGGGCAAGAGTGGGATGGTGATAAAGGGTTGCATGTTTTGAGCGTGTTTGTGTATCATTTCTTGTGTGAGTTGCGAGAGTTCACATTGCTTTAAAGTGAAAATATGCTCGTTACATGTTTCTTATGTGTAAGAATGAGCTTGCGCGAAATCAAATAGGAGAAAAATTACGAAAAAAGAGCTGAAAAGAAAAGTCCCGGACAATGAAGCGAGATTCACGTTGCCAGACCGGGATCGAAGCAGAAGAAAATAACAACTGGGAGCAGTCTGGGTCACATGTCTGGACGCGTCCCCAGCTTCTCCAATTCGGAATTGAAGAGGTCAAATTCGCCGCATACAAGCACTAATGGATATAAATACATCCTAAAACGTCCTTTTGAAGGGGGGACACTACTTTGGAGAGCGAGAAGACTTTGGAGAGGTAAGAACATGTTTGGAGCAAAGGAGAAGGATTCAACTTCACGTGTTTTCCTCTTTCTTCCTATTTTTCCATTACTGTGAATTCTAGTGTTGTAGTTTTACATGATAGCATGAGTAGCCAAATTATTTTATCTCGGATTTTGATGGAATCTTTTGTAGGATAAATTCTTGTTACGTTTTTATATAATTGAGTCATTGAATTTCGCTACTTGTTCAACTACATGCTTATTTCAGTTGATTGAATGACCATCGATTGACTGTATCTATTTATTATGTATTTCTCGGGAAAGAAGGTGCATATTTAGTTGGTTATTGAACAATGTCACTTCTAACGTATGTGAGGAATCAATATGGCGGGTTCAAAGGTGGGTTTAGGAATAACAAAGCTTCGACGTGGTCATAGTGAGTGGTAAGATAGTGTTAGCTAGCGTAGTACGGGAGAATATATCTAGTAAATTATTATAATTGCTCGGGAGAGAATTACGACATCTGAAGTGTTCACAATCAGCAAAGAATACTTAGGCGAAATTATAGAAGACATAGCGGGAAAGATTTCGATAATTGAGAAAATCATAACTCTAGGCCTCCTTAACCTTTCCTCCAACTTCATCCTCGTTAGTTGATAATTTTATATTTATTAGGTAATTAGTTAGAAATAAAAATCTCAATTTTTATAATTTAGAAAATTATTCAAACTTGTTTTCTTAGTGATGGCAAAAAATTGTAGCTAAATCTTAGTTCTCTGTGGGATTCGGCTCTGAACTCTTGGAATAGATTATATTTGTAGTGATCGTTTATCCTTTTTAGGACTAAAATTGGGTATGATCATGTTAGAAAAGATATTTTATGGATTATACAAGAATAATAATATGGATAAAATGTTAAGATTTTTGGTCAAACCAAAAAGTTCTTATAAGCTGTAAAACAATAGGTTTGGGGTGACAAACCTATAAGCTTACAAGATATAAAATTTTTACTAAACACGTAAATAAATTAAAAAGTATTTATAAACTAATTTGACTAGCTTATTAACAGATACCCTCTAACTTTGCTTTTGGAAAGTATGACCAAGCATTAATTGCTGGTATAATTTTGGTAAAAATGTTTGGAGAATTGATTAAACACATAAAAAATGCTACTCTCCAATGGAATTTTCTTTAAAGCACTCTTTGAGAAAGAAAAAACTGAATAAGCAAATTTTAAAGGTTAAGGATGTGTTTGGTACGAAGGTAAATATTTTTCGAAAAATATTTTCTAATTTTCTCATGTTTGGTTGACTTAAATATTTTGAAAAATATTTTCTTTATCAACCCATTTTGCTCCAATTGGAAGAAAATGTTTTCCCTATCAAAAAGGAGGAAAACATTTTCCAGAACTCTTATTCAACTTTCTCCACCCTATTCGCCATGCCCACCAACCCCAACCAACCTATCCCACCTCCAAACCCCTACCCCCTCCCCCGACCACACCTCACCCACCCTAAATAGAACTATTATTAAGAGTACTTTCTTTTTATGTTGTAAATAGAGTATTTTTTTTATTTCAACAAAATAAGTATTTTTTTCATGATATAGTAAAAGTATTTTCTTTCATTTCAACGACACGAGTACTTTCTTTTCATTATGTAGAAAAAGTATTTTCTTTCATTTCAACAAAATAAGTATTTTCTTTTTCTGGAATAGAAAAAATAGTTTTTTTCAAAAAAATGAGTACTTTCTTTTCATGATGTAGATAAAATATTTTCTTTTATTTCAATAAAACGAGTACTTTCTTTTCATGATGTAGAAAAATTATTTTCTTTCATTCAACAAAATGAGTAATTTCTTTTCATATTGTAGAAAAGATACTTTCTATTTCAACAAAATAAAGTATTTTCTTTTTAGTTATCGAGCTCAAATTTTAACGTTGTTCTTGTGTAAAAATAAAATAAAATAGCACATTAGTTTCTTTGGGTTGTGTGAATTTTAAAAAGAATAATTAAATTCTTGAAGAAAATAGAATCGGGAGAGGAGGGGCGAAAGGAGCACAGGAAACATAGAAATTTTGAGAAAGACGGATTGAGGAGAGTAGCATAAAAAAGTTATTTTTCTAAAAATATTTTATACTCTCTAACCAAACATTAAAAAATATTTTCCGCAAAAAATTTTCCACTCACCAACCAAAAAAAAAATTGATAAAATCACTCATTTTACAGAAAAACAAAAAACATTTTCCTTCTTGCCAAACACTCCTAGGTGTCACAATTTTTCCAAAACATTAAAAACCCCCGTAGGCCGCAGCAAAAAGCCAAATCAAGAGTTCCATTTCTGCAGTCCAAATGGAAACCGAAGGAGATGATGCTACCCCTCGACGCTCAAAACGGAGAAAACCCCCGAAACCTTCCTGCTCAGTCAAGCCAAGATTTAATGCCTACCCTTCCTCCTGAACTCATCACAGAAATCTTGTTAAAGCTTCCAGTTAAATCCCTCTTGCAATTCAGGTCTGTTTCAAAATCTTGGCTTTCCTTAATCTCTAGCCCTGAATTTGTGAAGACCCATCTTTTATTAGCCAACCACCGTGCAGTTATGTTTGATGTTTGTAATGCTACACACTATGTCAATGAGTGTTCTCTTAGCGCTTTACTTTATGATTCTGTTGCTGAGGCATTTGACTTGGATTATCCCGGTGAAAATCCCTATTGTTATCCTTCGATTGTGGGTTCTTTCAATGGATTGCTTTTCTTGCCGTTGCAGTATCTGACAGATTATTATATAACTTGTTTTTATGGAATACATCAATTAGAAAGTATAAGAAATTGCCTAATTATATTCTTGATGTAAGCCGCCGTTACAATTTGGACAAACATCGTTACGATTTCAGATTTGGTTTTGCATATGATGCTTTCCGAGATGATTACAAGGTAGTGGGTATTTTTCCTATTTACAGAAATGGACGATTGTGTCGTGTTGAGGTCAAGATATATAGTCTAAAGTCTGATTCGTGGAAGATATTGATGATTTTTACGGTAGGGAGCTGTTGTCTGTTCCGGGTAAGCTTGTGAATGGGAAACTTCATTGGCTTGACAGGGACCAGAAAATCATTTCTACCTCTGCCCTCTGATTTTAAAGGATGTGGGTTTTTGGTGCTAACAGTGTTTGGAAATGATCTTTCTGCATTTTGTATTTACGAGTGGACAACTCATGCAGATGTCTGGGTTATGAAGGAGTATGGGGTAAAAGAATCTTGGACAAAGATGTTTACCATTAAGTTTCCTCAACGTCCTACGGGATATATATTTACTCCACCCATTTTTATGTCAAACAAAGGTGAAGTTTTGCTTCAGTTTGGATCACGTTTCACGAAATACAATCCAAAGGATGACTCGACCAGATATCGAGATGTTACTAACTTTGCTCCATGTCTTGAGGAGGCAGAAATCTATGTTAAGAGCCTAGTTTGTCCCTTTTTTACAGAAGGGATCACAAAGGCAACAACAATGGAGTTGAAATAACTCGGATGAAGGCAATCCTATGACTAATAGTAACCTGTAAGAGTTACAGCCTATGCATTTTTCTTAAGTGTTGTTAAAATTCTGGTCCATATTGCTTGGGGATCTTGTTAGTCATTGAACTATTTTCAAGAAATGATAATCTTTTGCAAGAGCAGTTATTTTGGTTGTATTACCTGGTATCTTGAACTTCAAACTGATGATGAATGCATTGTGCTCTACAACTTTAGGAGTTATTTTTGTTCTTCTCTGGAAAATCAATATCTTTGCCCTTTTCTGTTCTCATCCTTTTCATTAAATGTGGATTTTTAA
This sequence comes from Nicotiana obtusifolia, assembly GCA_002018475.1. Taxonomy (NCBI): domain Eukaryota; kingdom Viridiplantae; phylum Streptophyta; class Magnoliopsida; order Solanales; family Solanaceae; genus Nicotiana; species Nicotiana obtusifolia. The sequence continues at coordinate 310,928 of MCJB01001303.1, read as the reverse complement.
TATTCTACTCTTGCTGAAGAGAAAACGTACCTGCAGGATGCAGCTGAAATATACACCAAATAATTAAATGCAAAAAATGTTTCTTTTAGACAAAAGTTTGTTATGTGGCCATAGCTAATTATTACTCCCTCTGTCCCAAAAATGATGATACTTTTCGGATTTAAAGAGTCAAACGAGTTGTTCTTTAACCATGACTTTCTCATATACCTTCTTTAAATATTTTGAATTGTTAGTTATTGTGACACATAGTACCCTTTATGTAGTTTCCAATTATATAATTTTATTTAAAAAAACTTAAAGATTCTATGTCCGAATTTGTGGTCAAAGTTAAGAAGTTTGACTCTTGAAATCTGAAAAGTATCATACTTTTTGGGACGGAGAGAGTACCATACATTTTCACTATAGTTTGTAACTCTTGAGATTAAATTACTGTAAATGGGTAAGATATTAGGAGTTCCGGAAAGTTTCGCAGTAAATATTTTGTTATCTAGTACCCCCTTTCCTTGAAAAATAATGATTACTTTCCCAAGTGCCTACTGCTGCATGTCAATTAAATTGAGATATATTCACTTACATGGGAATTTATGTTAATTGATGCTAGTTTTCAAATGTCATAATGTTCTTAGGTAAAGCTCTTTCGGTTATTCTGGATCTACATGAGTGTTTGCAGTTTTGGGTTCAGTTTTGAGCCACTTTAAATGTTTTCCAAAATAAGATATTGAATTGGATCTAAGGTCATATCTTCATGGATTGCAATTGAATGATCATCTCAATGTGTTTTGTTGGACTGGCTCAAGCTGTAGCAACCATAGTCAACTAGATTTAATTCCCTTTTTATGTCCAATTCTTATGTTCACATTTGAATTGATAGAGTTTGTTAGTACTGAAGTTTCACGCCAATATAATCAAAGTTTCAGTACAACTACATGAAAGAACTAGTATTGAGATTCTGTCTTTCATTGGACCTGCAATGTACTCATAGAAATGTTTTCTGAGACTGTGCAACAAAAAAGGTGACATCACTTGTAAATCTGTTATAAGGTTGGTATATTTTAAACGCTTCTGCTATAATTAGAAGATATTTCTCTAGCCTCAAGTGAAATTGAGATGTTGCTTTCCTTCTATCAGGTTTTTTCACCAAACTATATCCTTCCACCTGAAAGGAGCAACCCTGATGTAATGGCAATTGATATCCGGTAAGTGCATCAGGTTGTCAGTTGTATAATATTTGGTTTGTTCTTTCAAATCTTACAGACACATTTTTGTGTAATATATACCTTATCAAAGCAAAAAAGCTTCTGTTTAAGACACCTTTTGAGGTTGCGGTGCATTGGAACTTGCTGTATAATTCTGGACAAACTGCTTTATAGGTTCATCTACTTCGACCATTCTACATCGATTGGTTAGTAAATAAGGATTAGTTGTAACTTGCTTAATTGGCCTCCTTAATGGAAGACAAGATATAAGAAAGTTCAGTTCTGTTAAACAACCCAGTGATGTCCCATCTGTGGGGTCTTATAGACTCAGTCCTGTTAAATGGTGAATGAAAATACAAGATCCCAAGACTTTTTTTTGCTTACCTTAAATGGCTGTTTAGCGTCAGTTCTCTTGCCTGCTTAATGGCTATCACTACTGGTTTCTGGAATAGATCAATACTCTTATCTTATCTGGATCACTAACACAAATTAGGAGGAACTTATTCTAAACAGATGAACACCTAATAAGTCGATTGGATTTTGTAATGGTAATTGTTTGGTTTTTGAAGTAAACATTGAATCTAATGCTTTAAAGGGAAAAAGGCTAAATATACCCCTAAAGTATTCGATTTAGAGCAGATTTATCCTGCGTTCAAAAAGTGGCCTATTTGTACCCCTGCCGTTACACATTTGGCTCGAGTTTGCCCTTTTTTCTTACGGAAATCACCTACCCGAATTTAAAATGCTTTTCCTCATTTAATAAATAAATTAAAATCCACTTGGCATTTTAATTAACCCCTCTGCGAATTCCCAACTCTCATACTAACCCCTCACATACGCGCACGCACTGAGAAAGGAGTTGTGTAACGGCTGTATCAGTGCATCAAAGATGAAGAACACCAGCAACAACACTGAGCTCCCGGCAATTACATTCTCCGAACTTGATCCTTTTAACAAACTGCCTAAAATCACTCGTAAAGTGCCTCGCCAGAAGATGAACAATTTCGCCTTTGCTGGAGTGAAGTTGTGGAGAGATATTGGAGGAGCGAGGAGCAGGCCTGAAACTCCTCTTCTCTGGTGGAAGTTTAACGAGCATATTCAACGCAATGCTTGTATGATGGAGGAAAAGTCGCTGTCGGAGCTTGATCGGAAATGTAGCCGGAATGTTAGGAGTGTGGTTTCTGCTAGGAAGTTAGCTGCTGGACTGTTTACGCAGCAGCTACCACAAGAGCTCCACCCGTTGAAACCACCTCAAACAGCCACCATCTCCTCCTCCGTTTGCGTCACCTTGAACTCCATTTTTTACTGGCAAGAGAACTCCAAAATCAGTTGTTTTCAGTAACCAGAGGTGGTCCAATTTTCATCTCTCCGTATGCAGCTCTTTTAAGTCAAGTTGAGGTAGGGTTTGTCGCTCGAGGTCGTCGGGTAGGGGTTGGGATGGGAGCGTGGATTCTGTGATTTCCATTAGATTGGGGTGTGTGAAAGAAGGGGTGTGTGTGTATTAGAGTTAATTAGATTAGGCCTATTCATACCCCTGTCGTTACACTTTTTTGCTCGGATTTGCCTCTTTTGCCACGTGAAACAGGGGTACAAATAGGCCACTTTTTAGACAAAGGGTAAATCTTTTCTAAATCGAATACTTTCGGAGCAAATGTAGACCTTAGCCCAAAATATATTACTATGTCTCGCCTTGATTGAGGAATGAGCTATTGTTTCATTATATGGTTTTGAGCAATCCTCACCTTTTTAGCTCTTTTGGGATTGGTTAGCTCCAAAGTCCATTTTCTTTTCGTGGTCCCAAAGTAATATGACTATAAGACCCAGAAGTTAAAATTCACTAGGGAAGGGCTGGGGAATGGCATGGTTCCGTCTTTCTCTGTTCTTTGTCTCAAGGAGTCGAGATTTATAATCATGTGTAGTTTCTTTCAGGAGTGTGTTGAAAGTATCATTTAATCTTTTAATTTCTCTGGGGCCAGAGGCATTGGATTCACGTGTGTCTAATGATATAGGTGTTGTGAATCATTTTTGAACATCTAGGAGTTGCTTCTGTTCTTCAAGTATCTTGGGTCTATTATCCTAGGCAACACGGAGATAGACGAGGATGTTACCCATCGTATTGGAGCGGGGTGGATGAAATTAATGGTCGCTTCGGGGTTTTGTGTGATAAGAATGTGCAGCTTGATCTTAAGGGCAAGTTCTATAGAGTGGTGCTCAGACCGACTATGTTGTATGGGGCTGAGTGCTGGCCGGTCAACATGTCTAGAAGATGAAAGTACGATGAAATGAGGATGTTAAAATAGATGTGTGAACATACTAAGAAAGACAACATTAGAAATAAAGTTATTAGGGACAAGGTGGGAGTGACCTCTGTGGAGGACAAGTTGCGAAAATCGAGGTTGAGATGGTTCGGGTATGTGAAGATGAGAGACACAGATGCTCCGGTTAGAAGGTGTGAGAGGTTGACCATCGCGGGTCCTAAGAAGGGTAGAGGTAGGCCAAAGAAGTATTGGGGAGAGATAATTAGGTAGGACATGGCATTACTTCAGCTTACCGAGGATATGACCCTCGATAGGAAGGTGTGGAGGTCGAGGATTAGGGTTGATGGTTGACAAGTAGCAGTGTATTTCTCCTAGGCTTACCAGTAGTACTAGAAATATTCTTGTATTTTTTTATTCATTTATTACATGCAGTGTCATTCGCATCCGCTACCATATTACATTGTTATTACTATTGTTTGTTGCTCGGTTGCTTTATTTTTATTGTTCCTTGACCCGAGGGTCTATCGGAAACAACCTCAGACCCCACTTATGGGTTTACATTGGATTTTTTTTTTGTTGTAGGAGCTGCTTCTGTTCTAAACTCTCCTTAATGAGAATTATCTCATGTTGGTTGCTAGCAAACAATTGACCCGGTGCATGAGCAAGTTCTTTACCTTGATAGGCTAATTAGAAATGATACCGTAGCGATGAATTTTTTCAGAAATCAGTAGCTAAAGAACTTTCACGAGAATTCTATTGGGAAATCAATCCTTTTGAATTATGATTTGGAGCTCATATTAAAGGTTGTACAAAATTTTAATGCCATCAAGTTCGGAGATTCTTATGGATTACAGATAGATTTACAACAGAATCTACCATTGTTTTATCTCAGTGGTCAAAGGTGAAGCCGCAATGTAGGATCCAACTACACTTATGTGTGTGTGTATATATTCTCAAATGTCATGTTTCCAGTATCTACCTAAATACTCTCTTTCTTATTGAGTTTTCAAGCTTTCTGACTTTCTTTTTCTTCCTATTATTTAAATCAGGCTAGCGTGGCCCAAGAGTGGATATTTGAAATCCTTATATTTTTTCTGGCTTTTGCTGCAGCTGAGCGTCAATTCCTGCAACCAGAGTATGATGATTATGCCGTTGCTTGCAGTGGGAATGTAGCTTGTCTCCGCTATGTTGCAATCGTTAACAAGTAGCTGTGTAATGCTTCTATGTTTTAGCCTCTCTGTTTTTGAGCACTCTAGGAATGAAGGCAGTTTTCTTCTGTTCATGCAGTTGATGAACCTTCTCTTTCTACAGATATCTGTATTCATCTTACAAGGGGCAATGATAATTTGGTGCTGAAAGTCCTTTGTCTCTTTGAGCTATATATAATCTCTTCCCTAGCTTCTCCTACTATCCGTGAACTCAGAAGCAAATGTAAACGTGAGGATTTATTGTTTTCATCACCTTGTCCTATAATCTCAGATATTGGATGTCATTAAAACAATTGGTAATGCATATGAAATTTCTAAACTACGCACACTTCGAGAGGAGGTTGTATACATGAATATGATAACATTGGACCTAAGAAAATAATAAACAAAAAAAAGAGAAAAGTAGGCAACAAACAAATTTAGGAAAGTAATAAAAATACGGAAATTCATGCGCTGAAATTTATCCAAAATCCTACAACAGCGCAGAAAGTATTAAAGGCAAGTACGATCATATAATTGAAACATGCAAAACACATGGTTTTAGTTTTTCCCCCCTAAAATTCTGAAAGAATCAATAATTGTACAATGTAGGATTAATGAGAGTTATCATGTAAGCAGGATATTATTACATTACATTTATAATTTTTTTTGGGTAATAAATTTACATGATTACTCATTGAAAGGACTCAAATCTAAAGCAGATGTGGATTTCAGGTTTGTAATTCTTTTTAATTGGATTTTTTTCACAATTCATAGTGTTTCGGAGAGTAAATTAAAGTACTTTTAGACGCAGTGAAAATGTAATTGGAGTCCATAAAGCATTTTTTAGAGGTGCATGTAAGACTTATCATTTCTCCATGATTAATCAACTTGCTATTCAACAATACTAAAAGATAGAGACAAATATAATACAGTAGCTCTACTTTTATACATACATCTTTCACCAAAAGCAAGATCACAAGGAAATGGAACATTAGTTTACGTTTTCTTTTTCTTTTTTTTTGAAATAGAGGCAGGATGTCTGACTAAGTAAACTAGGGGCGTATAGGGAGATGACGGGGCATGTGAACCCATGGTCTCTCCACAAAAGTAGATATTTTATGTACATATTTTTTAAAATCGATATAATATTAACTGTTCGCACCCATGTTTCAAGAAGGCCGAATGATGCACTTCGTTGAAGGTTTAGTTATTTACTAAGAGAAACAGGGAGGGATCAATTCCCACTTAGTACAATTTTTCCTCCATTTTTTAGTAGTGCACCCATGTATTAGAAATCCTAAATCCGCCTTAAACTATATGTTGTTTCAAATGTAACACCAAGTACAAGAAAGTTCTACCAGTAATCCATACAAGAACAAGCCCCATTTCTGAAGTGATGAAACCTAGATCTATCTCTTACTATAATTTCCCTCTCATAAATCCTTGAAATAAGCTTAGTAGCTGCATGGCAGTCACTGCAAACCCTTAGGTTCTTTATAATTCTAATAGGGGAACCAGAATCAGATGCAATAAGAGCATAAGCAATGGCTAACCTTTCACTATGGTATGAAAGTGCATCTTCCTTCTCTTCCTCTTCAATGTCAAACAACACTTCTCTTGTTCCTGACTTATGACCGTGTTCTTGCAGCCTTCTATTCATTTCGTCCAGCTTCAGATATATCCATTTAGCGTGTAGATGAGTCTTATCGCCAATAAGGAACTCGTGCATAGCACCACCAATATCGACAATGCTACTACCAGGAGCTTTGTCGATCCCATGTTGTTTCATCAACTTCCTTACATTTTTGGCATCATCCCACCTGTTCAAGCTAGCGTACATATTCGATAACAACACATAATTCCCGCTAGTCTCTGGCTCTAGCTGTATCAACTGTTTCAATGCTGATTTACCTACCTCTAAGTTACCATGAACACGAGCAGCTCCTAGTAAAGACCTCCAAAGAACTGCATTTGGCTTCATAGGAATGGTCTGAACTATTTCCTCAGCCTCCTTCACCCGGCCTGCTCGACCCAAAAGATCCACTAAGGTCCCAAAGTGCTCAAGCTTAGGCTCAATTCCATAATCCTCCTTCATTGATTCAAAAAATTCGCAGCCTCGATCAACCAACCCCACATGAGAGCAAGCACATATTATAACTAGCATAGTTACATCATCAGGAACCAAACCTTCTAATTCCATTTTCTCGAAAAGGTCAAGAGCCTCCAGCCCAAGGCCATGCACAGCAAATCCTCTAATCATGGCATTATAACAATACGTGTCTCTTTCGAGCAATTGATCGAATAACTGTTGGGCAATATCAAGACGGCCACAATTGGCATACATGGCGATTAAAGCTGTGCCAACGAAGCGGTTGAGCTTGAGGCCACTCCTAAGCACAAAAGAATGAGCCCATATCCCCTGACTAAGTGCACCCAAATCAGCACAAGCACTAATCAACGCCACCAAACTAACTTCATTAGGACTAGCCAAAGATTTCTGCATTTGACTAAACAAAAGCAAAACTTCCAATGACAAATTAGTGCTATCATAAGCATTATCAAAACTGGCTTCATATTGTACAGAAGTATTACGGGCATAAGCTGTAAGTATGGAGTTCCAAGAAGCTAAATCTGGTCTTGTGATTTGATCAAAGAGGAATCTTGCAACTCCCAATTCGCCACTCCTGGAGTAGAAATTAAGCAACGAGGCTTGAACAAAATGATCATAAGGTGGTTCGAGGAATTTCAAAACATGGGTGTGCAAGGCACGGCCATGTTGAAGCCATGGTTGAGAACTACAAGCCTTAAAAAGAGACGGGTAGGTGTAATTATTGGGCTTGAGAGTGGTTTTAGTGAGAATACGAGAGTAAAGAGCTAAGGAAAAGTGAACTTGATCATCTTTCCTAGCAAGGGATGATGAGATGAGGGTGTTGAAAAGGAAAATTGTTGGATTGCTTACTTGGTTGAAAATGCTTAGCGCATAGGAGTTGGTGGCGGCTAGGGTGGAGGACGAAATGAGTATGCGACTGAGAGGGTAAGTGTGGAGAATAAGCCCGGTTGTGATCATTTGAGCATGCACTTGCTCGAGGGTGGCTATGTTTTTGCATTGTTGTATGAGTTTGAAAATTGGGTGGACAGATTTTGGGCTCAATGTTTTCATGTGATGTGCTCGAAGCTTTGCAAGACAAACATAACCTTTCACAAGTCATTAGTGCAGAATGAGTGCGGATTAAGCGCACCGCAGAACTCAACAACAATTCTGATCATGCCCACATCTAAAATTAAATAAAGACATAGTTAGAACTTATCATTTGTTACAAATAATCTCACCACCATGCTCAGATCGCATCACTTTCAATTAGGATAATCACAGTCTTCCATTATAAATGAAATAAGGAAAAACATAAACATCATCGAAATTTGATAAATAAATTAAAATTCAAAAATCTTTATGAAAGAAATACAAATTACCAACAAAAAAAAGTGAAAATGTAAATCACAGCATCTTTCCATAAAGTGAGAAAAGTAGTACTTCGTCATTTAGAACATTATATATCAAACATGACCAGCGTTTTGCAGTCTAGAAGCAATAGTTCATATGAAAAAGTGAACCTAATGCCATAGTCAGCTGAGGTGTTCAAGCATTTAGTCTCCTATGGAGCAAGAGGCGGCTCTAAGGCTAGACCAGTGAGGCCGTTGCCTTAGGCTCCAAAATTTGAAGCCCCAAAATTTACTTTAAACTCTTATTAATATATACCTAAGTTGTTCGGACTCGAGTGTGAGCGTCGAATACAGGTACAGATCCGGGTGTCGGATTCGGCAAAATCTAAATTTTGAGATTCGGCGGTGCGGATCCAGGTACGGATATGGGGGCGGAGATTCGGTTAAAAAAAAATTCAAAATTATAAAAAATAGAGCTATAAAGAGAAAAAGAAAGCCATTCAAGGCCTTTCACCAACTCTCCATCTATATTGCTGCTACTGTCTACTAGAAGTCCGAACTCAGAACACGACCCCTTGAATTCTTGGTTTTTCTGAAACGCAAAGCAGCAAATATGAGACAAAAGTACTACAATATTGAAGATATGCCATATCCCATGTCTTCAATCTGTTTTATTTTTAAATTTGAGAAATCAAAATCTCAATGTCCCCCCATTTGTCAATAGACTCAGGTCAAAGTATCCGAAGTTAGTTGACCCAATCCGGGACGTATCCCGCTCCTGCACACACTCTCGTCCCGTGCGAGACAGGTGTGGCACCAAAAATGAAGAATCCACACAACTTAGCTATATACTATATAATTTATATAAATAATTATTGTGAAAAAAGTGTTACAGTATATTTTTTATTACTTGATTGAGGTTATTTTATACCAATTAAGTTCATAAATTATGATCATTTTCTTCACTCATTAATTAGTATATTTGCTTCACTCTTCAATTTTAATTTTATCCTTTTTATATAGGATTAAGTTACATATATCAACAACATAATGAATTTTTTTTACAATCTTCTCTAAAACTGCATGAACACAAAGTATTCATCAACTGATTTTCGTTTAGTGTAATTCAACATATTATATTATATTTTTTATAATTTATTTTAGATATTCACCAATAAGTACTACTTAATAGAATGAACTACAATTGCTATCATATTTTTAAAATGATTCCATAAGACTTGGATTATACTCATTCGTTAGTAATCACATGGTAAGATTGATTTTTAACTCCTCGGTTGGTATAAGTGCTTAGATAGCTGTTAGAAGATGATATGGATTAAGTTGTGTAAGTACAAATATTATGCAATGGAAGATTTTAGTGAAATAGAATTAATAGGCTTATGTGTATATGCCTAATAGGATGGATATGAATTAATTAATTAATTAAACTGGTGGGCCAACCCACCTTTTTGGATATCTCACGTTGCAAAGCCCTAAGAAGGACAAAAGGAAATAAACGGAAGGGTATAAGTGGCTGCGAAAGGAGAAAAAAAGAAAAGACTATGTCAGGGATTATGGGGGTTTGACGACTGCAGTGGCAGTACAATCTTAATTGAAGTTGCTTTTGGGTCAATTGTATGTCCCATTTTAATAGAGACAAACAGTGAAACACTAGAGCTGATAATGTTTGTTTAAATGAAGGGTCAGTCTCAAAAAGATTAGATCATTTATGTAGATTCTTAGAGGAAAGATCAAGTTTTAGCTTATTTGGAAAGGAAATCGACCAGTGGTCCTTTTAATGTGGCAATTAAAAATTTTAAAGCTGGTTTATGAGATACATAGAATGATATACTGAGGGGAAGGTTAAATCAACGTTCTATAAATGAGAACATGCTCTTAAAGCTTGGGCTTTATAAAGTGACGACCAAGGATGCTTGGACAGGATTGGAAGAATTTCAGCGAGCTTATGATTCCAACAATAGTTGCATATAGTTCTAACAGTTGAAGAAAAATGAAGTTTTGCTACCAGTTTACAAATCCAAGTACATCGTTAGATTAAGCACACAACAACTCCGAAAGCTTACACGGCTAATATGTTATTTTTTCCAGTCAAGAATGGAGTTATTAGAAGAGGTTCGACACGGGAAAGCGAATTGAAGAGCAGCAGATCGGCTTGGACCAAGGTCAGTTAAGTTTTTTTCCCTGGGTCAAGGACTAGGTAGAATGCACATATTTTTGCTTGCGTTGCTTTTCAAAATACACACACACACACACACACACACACACATATATATATATATATATATATGTTTACCCTAAATTTCGGATAACAATTGAATTTATACATGGTTTTAAGGATATGTGATTCAGTTTGATACAAATAACGAATAATATAATAGAAATTAAAGTCAGTAGATAAATGGAGAAGAGATGCATACCACAAAGCTTGGATAATCCTAACCTTGACTGATTCTTCCAAGATGAACAATAAATATAAATGGAACCAGACGAATAAAGTAATGTATAAAATAATAAAAGTTGTTTTCTTTTCTTTGTATTGATGGTTGTTTCGTGAGATGCCTTTGAACAATTACATTGCCCCTTTATATAGCGTGGGGATAATCTTTTATACAAGGCAAGAATCTGTTTACAAGGTAAAATATCTCTTGATTTGCTGATTTAATGGTCTTATTAATTGATGCCCTGATTCCCACCGAGATGCTTACTTATCACGGAATTTCCGGTCCTTTCGTCATTCAAATTTGATAACTTACCCTAGGACATTTCCCGAAATCGAGCTCGATAGACTCATCTTGGGCACCATGGCTTCGTATTCTGATTCGATGTTGTTCGGTCTTGACCTTCGATCTTTGGTACCTCGATATTCCGCTTCGATGTTATTCGGTCTCGATCTTCGATCTTTGGTACCTCGACCCCGGTTTACCGAGCAGTAATTATGATTGATACCAACCGTATAGACTCGAGCTCGATTTATCCACATGTAGGCGGTCTCGAGTTCGACCCCATACAGATAGTCCCCTCGTTTTTTGGAGAGTAATGACGAAAAACGATGTGAGCCGCAACTTTTTGGTTAGGTTGAATGGCGACATACTTATGACGCGTGTGGCACGGAAGTCGAAGCGTCCCATCAAAGGAAACGAATCATTATACTGATAAATGACGGTGGAACTGTGACGTACGTGGTACGTATCGAAAACGTCTCATCAGAGACAAACTTGAGACAAACCTATGCAATATCAGGTACATGCCAATTAACGCTTCGCTGCTTTGGGACGCGAACCGCCGCTTTTGAGGGGTTATAAATACCCTTCTTCATCTTGTTTCAGGCGTTTAAGTTATCTGATCAATTGAATCATTCCCTTCTTCAATTTCTCTAAGTTTCCCTGCAAGCGATCTCCCTTTTGTTCTTATCTTACACCTGCATCTTCCAACTTCTTTATCTCTTAACAACAATGGCGAAGACCTCTAAATCCGTTCCTCAGAGACAGACCCCTTCTTCCTTTCAACCTACTGAAGATCCTCAACATGTTGATGTTGAGGAAACCATGGCTGAACCTCCTTTGAAGGCATTTGTACCGACTGGATGTTCAATCGGTGCAGACTTTAAAGTATATAAGACCTCTTCGACACCAGGACGGTGTGAACCGGTCACGAGGTACATTTGTTCGATTACGGACAAAGTCCTTAACAAGGTCAAAGAAGACTGTAATTGGATCGGCAAGTGTGTGGTCGTTCCTTCACCGGAAGAGGCGATCACCACCCACGTGGAGGGTTATTTGAGTGTTTACACTTACCCTTTCACGTTGGGCCCTTTGGACCCGGTTATCATTGCCTTTTGCAAAAGGTACGAAGTAAAATTGGGTCAGATCCACCTCTCTTTCTGGAGAATAGTCATTCTCCTTCGCTTTTTTGCAAGCAAGATCGACGGGCATCCTTTCACTGCCGATCACCTTATGCGGTTATACAGTCCCCTAACTTTTCCGATGGGGATTAATAAAACTTGCTCGCTGGGCAAGCAAAGCCCCCTTCTCTAGCATCGATGAGGATAGGGACCGAGGCTGGATGGGCCGATTCGTTCGAGTGAAGACATTGGACCTGATTCCGGCCGAAGACATGCCATTCTCCGAGAAATGAAACATGAACCGTAAGTGTTATCCTATATCTCAACTTGTTCAATGTTTTTCCCTTCGTCACTTTACTAACCAGTTTCATATGATGTAGCCATATCTCGAATGTTGGCCACGATTCCTCATCTGAAGGAATGGGTCGAAAGAATAGTGTCCCAGAGACCCTATTCGAAATGTGCTTGGCGTGAGCTCTCGAAGGGCCGATGGGAGGCCCGACTCCATGGTAAGACAGGTTAAGTTTGAACTCAGCGTTTCAGGTTATTGATTTCTAATTTGCTTTACTCTTCATTTGTAGGTTTATCGAAGGACGTTGAAGTGAGGCCTACGTCCACTAGTGATGAAGTTCCCTGCGAGCCCCCTGCTTTGACGGAGGAGAAAGAGAAGAAGAGGAAAGAAGCCCCCGGTTCTTCAGGGCACAAAAAAAAGAGACCGAAAAAGAGAATAGCTCGCAAGCCCAAGAGCAATGTTGGGGATTGAATATTGTGTTCAGAATCCCTTCGTCGATTGAAAGATGAGTCCGAAGAAGATGAAGATTTCGATTTTGTGGCTAGTGGGCCATCCCAAACTGAAGGACGAGGAGTCCCCGAGCCGAGAGCTGATGAAACAGACCTTCATCGAGTCGGGGGCTCCGAGATGGGGGTGAGAACGAGGGCTTCTCCCGAGGCAAGGAGGGTTTCGCAGGGAGTTTTAGGCCCCATAGAGTTGATAGACTCTCCTTCCTTCTCGGAATCGACACTCAACGAGGACCAAGCAGCAAAAGAACATTCCCCGGGCGAGGGCCATGTACCGGAAGACTCTTTCCGTGGTTTCTTCAATGGAGTGGATTCGGCGTCCGCGGAAGATACCTTTGGGCTCGGCAACTTGGAAGTACCGAGGAAAAGTCCATCCACCGGCACGAGCGGGGTTTCTTTCGGTCCGAAGTTGGTCGACAGATTTCCTGCTCCGAGTTCATACCCAGATTGGAAACGGATCATATCCTTTGACATTCCTGAAGATGCTAAGGTCCTTTCCGCTCCTGTAGGTGTGGCCAGCTATCTTCCGTGTCTGGTGACCGAAGAAGATCAGGCTAAAATGAATGAAGTGGATGCATCCTGCTTGTTCAACGAAGCTCAACAGGCATTGAATAGGGTAATTTTCTGATAAGCCTTATTTGGTGTCTATTGTTTTGCACTTTGAAACTTTAGCTAACTGCAATATTTCATTTTGTGTTTGCAGGCCTTGGTACTTCACCATGAGGCTTTCCTTCGCCACCGGGAAGAATCGGGACACTGCGAGCGGCTCGAAGGGGAGATGATGAACCTTCGGGTCGAATTAGATCTCGTCCGGAAAGACAATTCCGGCTTGGTTGAGCAGGTGAGGCAACAGCTCGATCAAATCAACCAACTCCGATCTGAGGTAAGCACGGCTAAAGCTGAAGCCAATGAATGGAAGAGCAAGATGGATCAGCTGGCTTCAGAAAAAGAGGCCTTCCATGCTCAGTTAGTTTCAGCAGAACGTTGGGCTGTTCAGGCCTTCACCTAGGGGCTCAACGTTCGAAGCTCGACGGCTTCACAGCAACTCAAGCAAAACTTGATAGAATATCCTGCCGTCACATGGGCTATTGTACATAACCGATACCAATCGAAAATCAGAGTCGAAGATGATCAACTTGGAGCCCCTTCAGGATCCATTTATCCCGTCAGAACTCATGATAGAGTTCGAAGGGAGATTTATCGCGAACCAAGACTGAATAGAGAACGACATCGGCCATACCATGGGGATAGAAAAATCACTACAGCAAGGCAAAACTCCCCGAGACATGAAAGGAGAAATGATCGAGGTCAGAATAATCGAGGGCCCATAATTAAAGGCAACTTCGAGAGAACCACCGATCATCAAGAGGCACCACGGTTATCGGAGTACAATTTCAATGTTGATGCGGCTACTCTCGTATCAGCTATCGGTCGCATCAAAGAAACTAAGTGGCCTCGACCGTTACAATCAGATCTAGTCCAAAGGAATCCTAATCTGATATGCAAATATCACAGTACTCAAGGACATAGAACAGAAGATTGCCGACAATTGAGAGATGAGGTAGCAAGGTTGCTCGAAAACGGACATCTTCGAGAATTTTTGAGCGACCGAGCAAAGAATCATTTCGGAAACAGAAATAAACAGGCAAGCCAGGAAGAGCCACAACACACGATCAACATGATTATTGGCGGAGTAGATACCCCTCAAGGTCCGATGCTGAAACGCACCAAGATATCCATCACCAGGGAAAAGCGCACTCGAGATTACTCGACGGAGGAGATCTTACATTTTAGCGAGCAAGATGCGGAAGGGATTATGCAACCCCACAATGACGCACTAGTAATATCCGTGCTTATACACAGAATTAGAGTAAAACGCGTATTGATCGACCCAGGCAATTCGGCCAATATAATCCGATCATGGGTCGTAGAACAACTCGGCCTGACGGATCGAATTGTTCCTACAGTCCAAGTACTCAATGGGTTCAATATAGCATGTGAAACCACCAAGGACGAAATAACGTTACCGATAAACACTGCCGGAACCATTCGAGAAATGAAGTTCTGCGTAGTCGGAGGGGACATGAGGTACAACGCTCTATTCGGCAGACCATGGATCCACGACATCAGAGTCGTGCCTTTGACGCTGCACCAAGTGTTGAAATTCGCATCACTCAATGGAATTATAACGGTTTACGGGGAACAACCGGCTGCGAAAGAGATGTTCGTGGTGGAAGAAATAACACCAGCACCATCAGTTCCTTTGCAAAGGGTCGAGAACAAGATAAAATAGCAATCACAGACATCATCTTCGACAAACGTAGATAAACAAACAAATGTCGAGGATGATGATTATAGAATCCCCAGATCTTTCATCAGCCTCGATGAGTCCGATGCCACCAAATCGACGGTTGAGAAACTCGAGCAAGTCACACTCCGAGAAGACTTGCCCGAACAAAAGGTATATCTGGGCTCGGGCCTAAGCTCCGAGCTCAGGACAAAATTTATCCAATTCCTTATAACTAACGAAGATTGCTTCGCTTGGTCCCATCTTGATATAACAGGTGTACCGCCAGAGATAACTACTTACAAGCTGAGCCTAAAGCAGAAGTTCCGACCGGTCAAGGAAAAAAGGAGGTCTCAATCCGAGATCAAACACACATTCATCAAGGATGAGGTAAATAAACTTCTAAAAATAGGGTCCATTCGGGAGGTCAAATACCCGGAATGGTTAGCAAACGTAGTAGTAGTCCCTAAAAAAGGGAATAAACTAAGAATGTGTGTAGATTATAAGGATTTAAATAAGGCATGTCCAAAGGACTCTTTCCCTTTACCCAACATCGATCGCATGATCGATGCTACCGCTGGCCATGAGACCCTTAGTTTTCTCGATGCTTACTCTGGCTATAACCAAATACGAATGGACCCGGCTGATCAAGGAAAAACATCCTTCATCACTAAATATGGCACATACTGTTACAACGTGATGCCATTTGGGTTAAAAAATGCAGGAGCCACTTACCAACGCTTAGTAAACCGAATATTCAAAAAACAACTAGGAAAAACGATAGAAGTTTATATTGACGATATGTTAGTTAAGTCCCTACGAGCAGAGGACCATTTGAACCATTTGCAGGAAACATTCAACGTGTTGAAGCAGTACAACATGAAGTTGAACCCAGAAAAATGCGTGTTTGGTGTGGGCTCGGGCAAGTTTCTCGGTTTCATGGTCTCGAATCGTGGAATCGAGATCAACCCCGAAAAGATCAAGGCTATCGAGGGTATCACAGTCATAGATAATGTGAAGGCCGTACAAAAGCTGACAGGCCGTATAGCTGCTTTGGGATGATTTATTTCAAGATCATCCAATAAAAGCCATTGATTTTTCAATCTGTTGAAAAAGAAGAACAACTTCTCATGACACCGGAATGCCAACATGCTTTAGAAGAGCTCAAAAGGTATCTGTCTAGCCCGCCCTTGCTACATACACCGAAGATAGGTAAACAGCTGTACCTTTACCTTGCGGTCTCGGAGGTAGCGGTAAGTGGAGTTCTAGTTCGAGAAGAGCAAGCTATGCAATTTCATATTTATTACGTTAGCAGAACCTTAGGTAATGCCGAGACTAGGTACCCTCACTTGGAAAAACTGGCACTCGCTTTGTTGAGCGCCTCCATAAAACTGAAGCCTTATTTTCAGTGCCATCCCATATACGTCGTAACGACTTACCCGTTAAGAAACATAATGCATAAACCCGAGCTCTCCAGCCGATTGGCCAAATGGGCTATCGAAGTAAGCGGGTACGATATTGAATATCGATCCCGAACCGCCATCAAATCTCAGGTGTTGGCAGATTTCGTTGCCGATTTTATACCATCCCTAATACCCGAGATCGAAAGAGAGCTACTGGCCGGATCGGGGACTTCTTTGGGAGTATCTACCCTGTTCACAAATGGTGCCTCGAACGCGAAGTGTTCGTGGCTTGGCATCGTGCTAAAGCCCCCAACTGGTAACACAATTCGACAATCTATCAAGACTGTAAAGTTAACTAACAATGAGGCAGAGTATGAGACCATGATTACAGGTTTAGAACTAGCCAAAAGAGAAGCTAAGTGCGACTCCTTTCTTGTGGTGAATCAAGTCAACAGAACATTCGAGGTTAGAGAAGGACGGATGCAAAGGTATTTAGAAAAACTACAAGTTACGCTACATAGGTTCAAAGAATGGACCTTACAACACATACCTCGAGAACAAAACAGCGAAGCCGATGCCCTCACCAGTTTGGGATCATTGGTCGAAGATGATGAGATTGAATCCGAAAAGGTCGTACAACTCATGAGGTCGGTAGCGGAAGAAGGCCATGCGGGGATCAATACGACGAGTCTAACGTGGGATTGGAGGAACAAATACATAAAATATCTCAACTCCGGAAAACTCCCCTCAGATCCAAAAGAATCAAGAACCTTGCGTACAAAGGCGGCTCGATTCTGCTTGTCCGATGATGGAACTTTATTTAGAAGAACATTCAACGGCCCTCTCGAGATATGTCTGGGACCGGGTGACACTGAATACATTTTAAGAGAAATCCATGAAGGCACTTGTGGGAACCACTCCGGTGCCGAACCCCTGATCCGAAAAATAATCAGAGCGGGTTATTATTGGGTCAACATGGAAAAGTACGCGAAGTAGTTCGTTCGAAAATGCAACGAATGTCAAAGGCATGCCCCGATGATCCATCGACCCGGAGAGACGTTTCACTCGGTCTTATCACCATGACCGTTTATGAAGTGGGGAATGGACATCGTTGGCCCTCTTCCCTACACACCAGGTAAGGCTCAATTCATTCTTTTTATGACTGATTATTTCTCTAAATGGGTGGAAGCACAGGCATATGAGAAGGTTAGGGAAAAAGAAGTAATCTAGTTCCTGTGGGATCACATCATATGTCGATTTGGAATGCCATCAGAGATCGTGTGTGACAACGGAAAACAGTTCATCGGCAGCACAATGACAAAATTCCTCGAAGAAAACAAGATCAAAAGAATCCTATCAACGCCCTACTACCCCAGCGGGAATGGACAAGCCGAATCTACCAACAAAACAATACTTCAAAATCTCAAAAAGAGGTTAACCGATGCTAAGGGGAAATGGAAGGAAATATTGCCCGAAGTCCTGTGGGCATATCGCACGACCGAGAAATCGAGCACAGGAGCCACTCCTTTTTCCCTAGTTTACTATGCTGAAGCTTTGATACCGGTCGAAGTCGATGAACCAAGTGTCAGATTCCGCTATGGGACCGAAGAATCGAACCACGAGGCTATGAATACGAATCTGGAACTATTGGATGAAAGAAGGGAAGTTGCCCTCGTCCGATTGGCCGCTCAAAAACAAAAGATCGAAAGATACTACAACAGGAGAACCCATCTTCGGCACTTCAACATCGGAGATTTAGTACTTAGGAAGGTCATGCCCAACACACGAAATCCGAATGAAGGGAAATTGGGACCGAACTTGGAAGGACCTTACTCTGTCATAAAAATCACCGGAAAGGGATCCTACAAGCTTGGGGCAATGGATGGAAAACAACTACCAAACAACTGGAACATAAGTCACTTGAAATGGTACTACTACTAAGGTACGATTCGTCATTTTTTATTATTATTTGTTTTTATTTTGCATCGGCAAGCTAACAGTCTCAGGTATTGAATAAGCTGTCTTAAATCGGGGAGTACAAGATATTAAGACTGAAAGCACGCATTGCACTCTCTTTCGCTTTGATCGATTTTGTCCAAAACTGGGTTTTACGGCAAGGTTTTTAACGAGGCAACCAGTAAATCGTGGTAACTTAGATTTGAAGGTCGATAACAGATCGATGACAACAATATTCGGTGCTAATCATCGATCGACCTCAAATATCGGAGGGTTGCTTGGCTACTTTGACTCGGGGAAACATCTCTAGAATCAAAGATCATTAGGATTCAACGTAAGGGTCAAACGGTCAAAGGAACCGTGCCCAAATAGATTGATCTAACCCCGACTTAAACTGTACAAGCACGTGAACAAGAATAAAGAAAGATCTCTTGTACCAATATCCTGCCTCCGAGCCCAAGGGCCATTTTAATTTTCTTTGTTTGATTAAACACTGCCCAATTCGGGGACTCATGCGAAAAGCAAATTTATTCGAAGGGGGAGTAAGACCTACTAAGGCAAACCCCGATCCTTAAAAGGCTAAGGCCATGCCGAGTTAATGAAACTCGAAGGGGAGTAAGACCTACTAAGGCAAACCCCGATCCTTAAAAGATTAAGGCCATACCAAGTTAATGAAACTCGAAGGGGAATAAGACCTACTAAGGCAAACCCCGATCCTTAACAGGCTAAGGCCATATCGAGTTAATGAAACTCGAAGGGGAATAAGACCTACTAAGGCAAACCCCGATCCTTAAAAGGCTAAGACCATACCGAGTTAATGTAACTCGAAGGGGAATAAGACCTACTAAGGCAAACCCCGATCTTTAAAAGGCTAAGTCCATACCGAGTTAATGAAACTCGAAGGGGAATAAGACCTACTAAGGCCAACTTCAAACCTTAAAAGGCTAAGGCCATTCCGAGTTAATGAAAATCGAAGAGAAATAAGACCTACTAAGGCCAACTTCGAACCTTAAAAGGCTAAGGCCATTCCGCGTTAAAGAAAATCGAAGAGAAGTAAGACCTACTAAGGCCAACTTCGAACCTTAAAAAGCTAAGGCCATTCCGAGTTAATGAAATACGAGGGGGAGTAAGGCCTACTGAGACAAACCCCATAACCTTAAAAGGCTAGGACATTCGAATTAATGGAACTCAAGGGAAAAACCTACTAAGGAAGATCCCAAACTTTAAATGGCCAAGGCCAAATCGAGTTAATAAAATTCAAGGGACAAAAAATTTATCGAGGCAAACCCTCAGTTCTAAGGGTAAGAGTTAAACCAAATCAGCAATGAAAACCATGGAAAGAAGGAAAGGAAAAAGGGGCTTTTATATATATACACACTACAAAATATGATTACAAAAATGGGCATTTCAATACATAATGTCAAAAGGGAAAAGAAAGGGGCGCCTCATTCTTCAGAGCTCTCGGAATCATCTTCCTCCGTAATGGCTAGCTTTCTAGCTTCGGCCTCGGTCTTTTTGGCATCTTCGATCTCGGCCGATAGATCGAAGCCCCGAGCATGTATCTCCTCGAGGACGAACAGGCAAGTTTGCCACTTCATGTGATCAACTAAATTTTTTGATTGATCTTGAGCAGCCTCGGCATCGGCCTTGTACTGGGCCACCAGCTCATCGACCTCAACTTTGGTTACAGCAGCCTCCGATTTCTCCGTATGCAGCTCGTTGGCTAAAGCATCTCCATCCGAGGTGATCACGCTGACTTGGGACTGGAGTTCGTCGGTGCTCCTAGTCAGAGCCTCGATTCTCCCTTTTACTTCCCTCAGTTGAGCTTCTGATGAAACTAACTGAGCATCGAAGGCCTCTTTTTCTAAAGCCAGCTGATCCATCTTGCTCTTCCATTCATTGGCTTCAGCTTTAGCCGTGCTTACCTCAGATCGGAGTTGGTTGATTTGATCGAGCTGTTGCCCCACCTGCTCGACCAAGCCAGAATTGTCTTTTCGGACGAGATCTAATTCGGCCCAAAGGTTTATCATCTCCCCTTCGAGCCGCTCGCAGCATCCCGATTCTTCCCGGTGGCGAAGGAAAGCCTCACGGTGAAGTATAGAGGCCTGCAAACACAAAATGAAATATTGCAATTAGCTAAAGTTTCAAAGTGCAAAACAATAGACACCAGATAAGGCTTATCAGAAAATTACCCTATTCAATGCCTGCTGAGCTTCGTTGAACAAGAAGGATGCATCCACTTCATTCATCTTGGCCTGATCTTCTTCGGTCACCAGACACAGAAGATAGCTGGCCATACCTACAGGAGCGGAAAGGACCTTAGCATCTTCAGGAATGGCAAAGGATATGATCCGTTTCCGATCAGGGTATGAACTCGGAGCAGGAAATCTGTCGACCAACTTTGGACCGAAAGAAACCCCGCTCGTGCCGGTGGATGGACTTTTCCTCGGTACTTCCAGGTTGCCGAGCCCAAAGGTATCTTTCGCAGACGCCGAATCCACTCCATCGAAGAAACCACGAAAAGGGCCTTCTGGTACATGGCCCCCGCCCGGGGAACGTTCTTTTGCTGCTTGGGCCTCGTTGAGTGTCGATTCTGAGAAGGAAGGAGAGTTTATCAACTCTATGGGGCCTAAGACTCCCCGCGAAACCCTTATTGCCTCGGGAAAAGCCCCAATTCTCACCCCCATCTCGGAGCCCCCAACTCGATGAAGGTTTGTTTCATCAGCTCTCGGCTCGGGGACTCCTCGTCCTTCAGTTTGGGATGGCCCACTAGCCACAAAATCAAAATCTTCATCTTCTTCGGACTCATCCCTCAATCGACGAAGGGAGTCCGAAGACAATATTCAATCCCCAATATCGCTCTTGGGCTTACGAGCTATTTTCTTTTCGGTCTCTTTTTTTCGGGCCTCGAAGAACCAGGGGCTTCTTTCCTCTTCTTCTCTTTCTCCTACGTTGAAACAGGGGACTCGTAGAGAACCTCATCACCAGTGGACACAGGCCTCACTTCAACGTCCTTCGATAAACCGACAAATGAAGAGTAAAGCAAATTAGAAATCAATAACCTGAAACGCTGAGTTCAAACTTAACCTGTCTCACCATGGTGTCGGGCCTCCCATCGGCCCTTCGAGAGCTCACGCCAAGCACGTTTCGAATAGGGTCTTTAGGACACTATTCTTTCGACCCATTCTTTCAGATGAGGAATCGCGGCCAGCATCCGAGATATGGCTACATCATATGAAACTGGTTAGTAAAGTGATGAAGGGAAAAACATTGAACAAGTTGAGATATAGGATAACACTTACGGTTCATGTTCTATTTCTCGGGGAACGGCATGTCTTCGACCAGAATCAGGTCCGATGTCTTCACTCGAACGAATCGGCCCATCCAGCCTCGGTCCCTATCCTCATCGATGCTAGAGAAGGGGGCTTTGGTTGCCCGGTTAGCAAGTTTTATTAATCCCCCTCAAAAAAGTCAGGGAATGTATAACCGCATAAGGTGATCGACGGTGAAAGGATGCCTGTCGATCTTGCTTGCAAAAAAGTGAAGGAGAATGACTATTCTCCTGAAAGAGGGGTGGATGTGACCCAATGTTACTTCGTACCTTTTGCAAAAAGCAAAAATAACCGGGTCCAAAGGGCCCAACGTGAATGGGTAAGTGTAAACACTTAAATAACCTTCCACGTGGGTGATGATCGCCTCTTCCGGTGAAGGAACGACCACACACTTGCCGATCTAATTACAGTCTTCTTTGACCTTGTTAAGGACTTTGTCCATAATCGAACAAATGTACTTCGTGACCGGTTCACACCGGCCCGGTATCGAAGAGGTCTTATCTACTTTAAAGTCTGCACCGATTGAACATCCAGTCGGTACAAACTCCTTCAAAGGAGGTTCAGCCATGGTTTCCTCAACATCAACAGGTTGAGGATCTTCAGTAGGTTGAGAGGCAGAAGGGGTCTATCTCTGAGGAACGGATTTAGAGGTCTTCGCCATTGTTATTAAGAGATAAAGAAGTTAGAAGATGCAGGTGTAAGATAAGAACAAAAGGGAGATTACTTGCAAGGAAACTTAGAGAAATTGACGAAGGGAATGATTCAATTGATCAGATAACTTAAACGCCTGAAATTGAAGATGAAGAAGGGTATTTATAACCCCTCAAAAGCGGTGGTTCGCGTCCCAAAGCGGCGAAGCATTAATTAGCATGTACCTGATATTGCAGAGGGTTGTCTCAAGTTTGTCTCTGATGAGACGTTTTCGATACGTACCACGTACATCACAGTTCCATCATCATTTATTAGTATAATGATTTGTTTCCTTTAATGGGACACTTCGACTTACGTGCCACACGTGTTATAAGTATGTCGCCATTCAACCTAACCAAAAAGTTGCCGCTCACATCATTTTTCGTCATTACTCTCCAAAAAATGAAGGGACTATCTGTATGGGGTCGAACTCCGGACCGCCTACATATGGACAAATCGGGCTCGAGTCTATACGGTTGGTATCAATCGTAATTATTGCTCGATAAACCGGGGTCGAGGTACCAAAGATCGAAGATCGAGATCGAATAACATCGAAGCGGAATATCGAGGTACCAAAGATCGAAGGTCGAGACCGAACAACATCGAATCAGAATACAAAGCCATAGTGCCCAAGATGAGTCTATCAATCTCGATTCCGGGAAATGTCCTAGGGTAAGTTATCAAATTTAAATGACGAAAGGACCGAAAATTCCGTGATAAGTAAGCATCTCGGCGGGAATCACGGTATCAATCAATAAGACCGTTAAATTAGCAAATCAAGAGATATTTTACCTTGTAAACAGATTCTTTCCTTGTATAAAAGATTATGCCCACGCTATATAAAGGGGTAATGTAATTGTTCAAAGGCATCTCACGAAACAATCATCAATACAAAGAAAAGGAAATAGCTTTTATTATTTTATACATTACTTTATTCGTCTGGTTCCATTTATGTTTATTGTTCATCTTGGATGAATCAGTCAAGGCTAGGATTATCCAAGCCTTGTGGTTTGCATCTCTTCTCTCTTTATCTACTGACTTTAATTTCCATTATATTATTCGTTATTTGTATCAAACTGAATCACATATCCTTAAAACTACGTATAAATTCAATTGTTATCCGAAATTCAGGGTAAACAGTTTTAAATATCAGCTTTTGACTTAGCTTTCAATTATTAGATACAGACTCAGTTTTCAGCTTTAGCTCTAAGTTTTCAGTTTGTAGTTAGTTTTCGCAATCAGTTTCAGCTTTTAGATTATTCAGTATTTGTTATGTAAATTGTATGCTCTGCTTGCTGCATTTTATTATATTTGTGTATAGCCCATGCTAGTCTTGTCCTCCGCTTAGGGGGTTGTCAACGAGACTTTCTAGGTATCCTTTGATGGTACTTAGCCCATTTGGACCTGCAATGTCGTATGGCAGGCGTTGAGTATGCAGGTGACTTACACGTGACTAGAGGTAGACGTTCCGGACTCAGCTGACAGGCTCTGTTGATTTCATCCGAACGCTAGCGATTCTTTTTAGACTTTCACTTCTTTTAGATATTATTATCTATACCAGGTCTTTTATTACTTTCACTTCTTTTGTTTCTTACATTGTGCGTTACAGCTTAAAGTAAGAATATTACTCTTTTTTCAATTTATATTGCGAACGATTGACATTCCCAAGACGACTAGAGAGCTCGAGGCTCAATGTTTAAGCAACAACAGTAATTATTTGAAGTGCAGCACATGAAGGAAAGGTTGACTTCTGAATGAGACGGAGACAGTGGTAAACTAGAAATGACTCATCTTATGGAAGGTGTGTAACAAAGGCACAAGATGCTGTCAAAATGATGAGTAGTATTAGAGTACACTTAATACGAAAGGATCATTTCAGTGTTTAGACTACAAAACAGAACAAGTAATGGATGTTATAAAGTATATACTGCACTTGCATAGGATTGTTCAACTGTAATCTAGGATTAGCATTGTAACTAGGATAGTTAGTTGGTCAGCAACTACTTGGGAAGTACAGATGATTTTGATTAATAGAATTTGCCTTTCACTAAATAAATGGATGTTATAAAGCGAATGATTTGGGGGCAAACTGATGGTGTTGTATTACAACAGGCAATGAAGACAAAGTAATAAATTGTATGTTATCCCAGCAGCAGCGTGAGAAAAAAAAAAAAAAAAAAAAAAAAAAAAAACTCCTTATGGTGGAGAAAAGTCTCTGCAATGGAGATATATAGTAATATCAGTTAAGGGCAGTGATGAAAAAGAGATTGATAAAAAGCGGCAGGTGTGAGTGAACGACCGACTACTGTATTAAGATTGACGAATAATGCATAGTAACATGACTAGCACTTGAAAGACGTCTTGGTGTTCAGAGTTAAATGAGACAAGGGAGCCGAGGGAATCAATCTCCAAATTCTAGTAACAGTGATTGAGTGTGATATATATAAATTATTGATGACGAGGAGAATACGTCAATATAGTTATGACTTTGTTATGTCGCTTTCAACCCTTTTGAGAGTATAAGCCTATTCGGTAATAGACTTGATACCTATTCAGTAAAGGACACGACTATAAACGTAAGTAATAGTTAGAGAAAGAATAACATATTCACTAGAGAAGGAAAGAAGGTGAAACTCGCAAATATTCTATGCATCTTAAAGTTGATGGCTCCATTTAATTTCCACAAGTTGTGTGCAAGGGACTTTTAAGTTATCTTTGTACCAAGGATTTCATGTGTTAATGAGTTAGTTGCATGAAAATGTTAATGACATATACGAATAGAAAATTGGACATGTGGCAAAGTAAGAAACTTTAAGTGTTTGGATTTTAGGGGACACCTAATAGCAATCGACTTCGCGACAATTAACTTTGGATTTTAAATAACAAGTATTTAAGATGGAAGGCTACCTGGACATTTGGTTCAAAATTATAAAAAATAGAGCTATAAAGAGAAAAGAAAGTCATTTAAGGTCTTTCATCAACTCTTCATCTACATCACTGTTATTGTCTACCAGAAGTCCGAACTCAGAACGCGACCCTTTTAATTCTTGATTTTTCTGAAACGCAAAGCAGCAAATATGAGATAAACGTACTACAATATTGAAGGTATGCCATTTTCTATTTCTTAAATCTGTTTTATTTTTAAATTTGAGAAATCAAAATCTCAATTTCCCTTCAAATTTGTCGATGGACTCAAGTCAAAGTATCCGAAGTTAGTTGACCCAATCCGGGACGTATCCCGCTGCCGCACACACTCTCGTCCCGTGCGAGACGGGTGCGGCACCAAAAACGAAGAATCCGCACAACTTAGCTATATACTATATAATTTATATAAATAATTATTATGAAAAAAGTGTTACAGTATATTTTTAATTACTTGATTGAGGTTATTTTATACCAATTAAGTTCATAAATTATGATAATTTTCTTCACTCATTAATTAGTATATTTACTTCACTCTTCAATTTTAACTTTATCATTTTTATATAGGATTAAGTTACATATATTAACAACATAATGACTTTCTTTTACAATCTTCTCTGAAACTGCATGAACATAAAAGTATTCATCCATCGATTTTCTTTTACTGTAATTCAACATATTATATTAGATTTTTTATAATTTACTTTAGATATTCACCAATAAGTGCTACTTAATAGAATGAACTACAATTATCATTTAAATTGATCAGAAATCGTAAAAAAATTTAGCACCGTCAATGCTCAAGACTTAAGCTATTACGTTATGTATGTTTTATTTCCTTTTCTTGTTTGTGATAATAACCAAATGAAAATTTTCACTTTGAGTTTCGGATGTCAACATCTGATAATCCACCATTTTATTCTTTGTTCTTCCTAATTTATTTTTTTTGAAATTCGCTATTTTTTGTCTTAAATGATAATTAGTTGTTTAGAAATCAAATTTAGTTGTTAGTGTAAAATTTTGTAAAATAAATTTAAGAGGCTCTGAACATGATTTCGCCTTAGGCCACAAAATTCGCTGAGTAGGGCGGTTACATGCAAGTTGCAATAATTTTACTGAAATTAGTTAGGAGATTAGCTTATTGCTCATGCTGATATAGAGTATTGAATAGTAGTTGTAGCCTTGTGTTGATAATACTTATATCAAATGTAGTTCAGCATTCAAACTCATAGTTCCTGAGCTGATGGTCACTGACTCATTGGTACCAACTGGTATTAGAGCTATTTGAATCCTCGAAAATGAAAATAGTTGCCACCTCACAGGGTAGCCTCGGTCAGTGACTCTATACCAGTGGACAAGGAGGCTTATATATATTTTCTGATAAGTAAAAAAACCATCACATGTTTGTTTTGGCCGGAAAAAGTTGGTTCTTGCTGTTCGCATAAGTTTTACAAACCACTGGCAGAGGACTTATTAGGTGAATTGGATGAACCAAAATATTTACTAAGGTGGTCAGACAGTAGGTTACCATCAATTGAGAATGACCGCTGAGATTATCTTCAAAACAGATCTTGGCGATGCCATTTGGCCTAACCACCGTAAGAAGCTCGACGCACACCATCTTTAAGGCTTAATCATGTAAATTTGTATTATTTTTCTTCAATTATATACTAATGTCCTTAAGAGGTTTAATTTATGCTCTTGCTCGTAACCTTTCAATTTTATTCAGGATTTATTGTGGAGACAAATTCTAGTGACTGTGGTAGCAGGAGCAGTGTATTTTCTTATCAACATCAATTACTATCAACTTATACTTGATCTATTTATGCAATCCTTGAGTAGTCATATCACCTTTTTACTTTCAGAACAGACCCCCCACCCCCAAAGAAAAACTCAAATTTCTGATAAGCCAAAGGTGCATACTGCATGCTAACTTTCAGTTTCAAGCATTGCCAAGTAAAGGGAGTTCAAATTCGCCATTTTTATCAAGTGGCTTCAACTATAAAATATTACAAAAATACACTGCTTGATTTAGCCATCATATTAAAAAAGAAAACGTCAAGTAATAATACAAGAACGTAAATAAAGGCGAAACGTAGACCTACTTGGAAGAAGAAACTTATGAAGAAGTAGCCATTTAACTCTTCAATTTCCCTTCGGTCTCTTTTCTATTTCCCCTGCAGTAGAGATTTTCTCCCGGCTGCGCCTCCTACATTAAAACCTTCTTCCAAAAACGACGAGAATGTCAATTTTCTCTGAGGGCAACTTTGAAACTAAGCGAAACTTATTTTTAGATTTTTATCTATATATACTATTAGAAACTTATTTAGCCTCACTAAAGAGGTTTTAACTTAATTACAACTTCATATACAATTTATCAATTATATATAAATTAATATTAAATAAATGTTTCTTGATTGTAGCCTTTTAATTTGGTAAATCCCTCTAAACTCTCACAATTCTTTTCTTCCCCAGACAAACCCCAATCACGATTCTTTTTAAAGGATTTTCCTCTCTCACTTTGAAATCAACCCTCTTTCTGCATCGATTCTATAATACTTTCTTCTAAAGCTCATAATTTTCTCTAATAATGACGACAAAAGGGATTAATTTTTTATTGATCTGAATTTTGTCATGGCCGGAGTTTGGAACTTTTCTAGGCTTCCCCTTATCTTATTGACGTTCTGATGGAGGGCGAACACCAGATGGATATTAATTATTTGGCTCGATTGTTCGAATTAAAATTGTCAATCAATAAATTTTGAAGTTGTTTGACTCTCCACTATTTATAGCCATTAAAAAGTTTTGAAGCTTTGAATTCGAATTCGGATTTTCAAATATATCATATGTTTGGATTGGGTGTTATTGCAAATAATTTGGAATATTCTATGAAATTTATATTTCAATTTTGAGGGTATTTAGTAAATATCATATTTGATTTTGGCTAGATTTTCATATTGAAATTCAAAGAAGAAGAAGAAGAACACATGACATATATATATATACATATATGTATATATGTATATATATATATATATATATATATATAAATACAAAATTATACTAAAGTTGTATAATAGCTGTATGAAATTTGTATGAAAATTGTATTTGGTTGTATTTTATTTGTAGCTATATTTTTTTTATTTGAATGTTGTATGAAAGTTAGAAATTAGTTGTATTTGTATGAGTCGTTGTATGAAATTTGTATTTGAGTTATAAATACTATCTTTTTACATAAAGTTATTGATATGTATCAAAATTGTATGATATTATAGTTGTATTTAACTTGATAAGAATGATGTATGAAAATTATAAATTGTAAATAAATTATATACTATATAATTAGTTGTATGAAATTTATTTTGATAGATAAACAAGTGACGCGGAAAATTACGAGGATACGAGGATTTAGGAATCGTAATCTAATGAAAGAAACAAAAATGGTAGAGCATTACTTGCCTATACAATCTAAGATGAGCATATTAAAGAAACAAAGATACTTACAGGTAGCGGTAAAAATGAATAAAAAAATAGTTATTCATCAATATTATTCATTAAAAAATGGGTTGAATAATGAATGTTTTTAAAAACGGATCTAATATAGAGAAGAATCATATTATCCACTTATGAAATGAATAATTAATGAATAACTTATGGGTTTAACATTTACATTTGTAAAGTTTCAAATTGGGGGTTCCTCAAGTTTGGGAGATTAGGAATTCTCCCAAAAGTGATCATATTCAAGAAGCTATGGATAATATGGATATTCATATTTTCCGTTGGTTAACCCATTTTTTATCCGTATTAAATATGGGTTGGATCGAATAATTTTTCCAGACATTGTATACCAATGCTGCCAGTACTGCTTGCACAAGTCCCCTACGTATCTTCACTCTAACTATCATTGTCATTTTGTGTCATAATCCCTGGTATTCTCTTTGTTGTAAAGTTAAGGCAGCAATCCGAGCCGATAAACAGTTTTTCCATCTTCAGCTTTCTTCGTCAATTGGGTCTGCTGATTCTCCGCTTATATCAAAGTTTGAGTGGACGGAAAGATACCCCCAGGAGATTTCATTCTCTTCATGCACGTTAGCAGGATTATACACTAGGCTAATTCTACTTTCCGCATGCCATGTTGCGGCGGACCATGACAAGAATGTTAACTAGTCAAAGTCGACATGAAAATCATACACTTTTATTGGTACTTTGCTAGCACTTGTGTCCGTATTTATTTATTGTATCAAGAGATGGTGTACTCGTCGTAGTTGCATCCGAGGTATGCAAGATAATCCGATAGATGTAGAGATGGAAGAGCATCATGCAGAGGAGACGCATGATACCGAGATTTGTACGATCTACATGGAAGTGATTGTTGGAGGAGAACTCAAGCTTTCATGCGGCCACAAGTTTCACCTAATTACATTTATAGATGGGTGTCCAAGTCTATTGCGTGCCTAGTCTGTCGCTGTACTATATAGTATTTTGTAGTCGCTACAACGTTATTGTTTACATGCAAATAAATGTTAATTTTAACAATACGTATGATTTCAAAAAAAGTTAATTTTAGCAAATATATATATATATA
>MCJB01001303.1:210987-262772 GCA_002018475.1 Nicotiana obtusifolia | reverse complement strand
GGGGGGGGGGGGGGGTGGCGGCCAATCTCTCCCTTATAACAGCCCCAAACAATGGTATTTATGGGAAAAGCATTAGGTTAGGATTTCCTTTGAGGAAGCATTGGAAATTCGGATTTCAAAAGAAGTCAAAGGGGCCGTTTGAATCCGAACGTTGATGATGGCAGAGAATCGTCCTCTCTCTGAGATGCTTTTGATTTTCTTTTCTTAAAATGGCGAAGTCAATGCTGCTTTTTGAAAGATGATCCATGAGAGAGGAAGGGTAGGATGGCAGCCTTTGCATGAACTGAAGCAAATATTTCAATATGATTAAATGTGAGAGTTTGGAATCCAAAAGAGAGATATTTCCGTTAATGGAAGAATCTAGAAGGATCAAAACCTTTGGATCAAAGTTAATCGGACGGCTCAGATTACTGAAGAAGAAAAACGCGCTACGGCTCCACTTTGGGCCATTTTGGACGAATAGAATTGGGCTTTCATTTAGTTGCTGGACGGGAAGAAGGATTGGACCTTTTACATAGGCAGAATATTATAATATTTGTTTTAGACTTAGGTTTGGACTTTGAATCCTTTTTCTTTGTTTTTCTCTGGGATTCTAATTAGATCAAAACAATACTATACTTAAATAATTTATTATATATGTTTTAACAAAAAATTTCATTGCTAATAAATCGATTAGATAAAGTACCTATGATATCTTTAAAAGACTTGTAAGTGACTCTTATATTGCTTGTCAAAATAAATGTTATAGCATTACTATAGTAAATTTTATACAAAGATAGAATTGAAGAGATATTTATCACTTGATTGAATAAACAGAAATACAATGCTTTTGTGAAATACGATGATAATAATAATAATAATAATAATAATAATAATAATAATATAATAACAACAACGATAATAGTAATATTAAATAATAATAATAATAATAATAACAACAACAACAACAACAACAACAACAACAATCAATAACAAAAATAATGATACCAAATAGGTTTATTTTCGGATAAAATGGTAAAATAATTATACTTACATTATTAGTAATATTAGAAGCTTAAAGAAATAGTTTGAAAGAAAAGAGGGACAAAATTGGATGTCAACAAACTCCACTACGAAGCATGACCCAATCCAAACACCTGTCCACATGGAATATCTCGAGCCATGATGCTCACAATCAATAACCGTATGCATATCAACAACAAACAGGCAAAGTGCATGACCATAAATATGAAGAAACAGATAGAACAATATACCACAAACAGGAAGACCATAACCAAGGCCCAATCGTCCATTCAACACCCCAAAAGCCATCTCGCTCGAATTCCTCCACAAGGCCCAAACAGAACCGTATCATGTGTGCAAATAGTCAACAATCGAGTAACACATAAAACATATCAGAACACGAATAAGATCAACTCTAACCGACGGCATACCCCTCGACAATAGTTGTGCTGAGTAAGCAAATCCAACCGGATGTAGAATAGACATTCTCATTTGGCTTACCCGTGGTCTCCGAATCAACCCTGATCATCCACGACTATGTAAATAACCTTCAAAAATCCCCCAGTAACCTATCCATAATACTATAACGACCCGACCAGCTGTTTTGAGAATTAGTATCTCGTTCGGTGGCTTAAGGTCTCGAGCAACTTCGTATTATGTATTATGTACGGAAATTTTCATATCGAAAATCATAGTTGTTGGTAAATTTTGCTATTAATCAGTAAGTGTTAGGCTTACCTAGTCTTAGAGACTACGTGCCGTCACGACATCCTACGGAGGAAAATTGGGGCCATGACTAGTTGGTATTAGAGCTCTAGGTTCATAGGTGCTACGAGTCATAAGCGAGTTTAGCAGAGTCTTGCGGATCGGTACGGAGATATCTATACTTATCTTCGAGAGGCTACAGAACTATTAGGGGCAATTTCACTTCTTTCATTCCTATTCGTGCGAGTTTATTGACCTTGGAGTTTGAGCCTTTGTCATTCTATTCTCTCACAGATGATGAGGACACGAGCTGCAGTTATTGATGACGCTGCCCCTAAAGACGGTGTTGCTAAAGGCCGGGGCAGAGGCAGAGGCAAGGCTACAAAGGATCACGTGCTACAGCTAGAGCACCTGTCAAAGAAGCAGTTGAGGAGCTGCCAGTAGCTCCTATTGGGGGGCAGGCACCGGAGAAGCCTGTTGTTGCCCCCGAACTTCAGGAGACCTTAGTATAATTCCTAAGCATGTTTGGTACATTGGCTCAAGCGGGGTTGCAGACCTGGGAGGAGCTCAGATTCCCGTCGCCCGCACGTCAGAGCAGCGAGCTCGCATTGGTCAGGTTCCAGGTGTGGTGCCGGTGCTTAGGACAGCAGCATCTGAGGAAGAACAGCTTAGACTTGCGAGGTTCAAGAAGTATTACCCTCCTACCTTCAGTGGTTTGGCTTCAGAGGATGCACATGATTTCCTAAAGGAGTGCCGCCGTATTCTCCACACTATGGGTATTGTGGAGACGAGTGTGGTTGCTTTTACTACGTTCTAGCTCAAGGGAGCTGCATATCAATGGTGGCGAACATACGAGTTGGGTAGCCTGACCGAGGTAGCTTCACTCACATGGAATCAATTTTCAGAGTTTTTCTTGAGGGAGTATGTTCCTAAGATTCATCAGGATACCTGGCGCATGAAGTTTGAGCAGCTGCGCCAGGGTACTATGTCAGTGTCAGAGTATGCCGTTAGATTCGTAGATTTGTCTAGACATGAACCTACTTTGATTTCTACAATTAGAGAGCGAGTCTGCAGGTTCATTGAGGAGCTCAGTCGTGATGTCCGGTTCAACATGGCTCGGGAGTTGGAGTCTGATGTTCCATTTCAGCAGATGGTAGAGATCGCTCGCCGACTAGACGGCATGCGGGACTAGGAGGGAGAGGACATGCGGGGTTAGGAGAGAGAGGACGGGGAGGCTAAGAGGCCTCGCAAACTGGGAGGATCTACTAGTCCCTATTTTGGAGGCAAGGTACACCATGGTAGAGGTTTTGCGGGTCAGTCAGTTCAGTTTGCACTTCATGTTTCGTGCGGTGCTTCAGATATCCATGGCTCTTAGAGTGTCCGTGCCGGATAGCTTCCACAGCCACGCCAGCGGAGAGGTTTCTTTGAGTGTGGAGATACCAGTCACATGATGAGAGATTGTCCCAAACTCCGAACAGAAGTCTCACAGCGGGTTATTTAGGCTATGAATTCTGCTCCAGTTGCTGATATCCCTGCATTGCCAGCTTTGGGTGCATGTCAGGCAGGTAGAGTGCGCCCAAGAGGGGGAGGCCCGACCGTTGATGTGATTTCTACGGTAGGGTTGAGGCCGCTGCACCAGATGATATCGTACATGTATGGTTTCGATTTAGAGGAGCATCATTCGTATTTTGTTTCGGTTCTGCTTATCGGCACGAGTCCTCCTATGTTGCTTCACATATGGGTGAGTTTCGTGATTTTGTACTCTGCTTATGTGTTTACCCCTGTTAGGAGATTCTATATTGGTAGCCCGTGTCTATCATTTTGTTTTATATTGAGAGCTATGAGACTAGGAATGACTTTCTGTTACCCATTACGGTAGGTTTTGATGTAATTTCTTGGTGGTTGGTTACGATTTGTGAAATAGATAGTCTATCGGTGTGGGAGTTCAACATGTGTTGTGACCTTGCTAGCGGAAATTAAATTAGTGGAAGATTTCGGTTGGTATGATGTGTAATCTACTTGTGATTCAAAGCTGCGGATGGGATCTTTGCATTTCAATGAGTTTTGTTATGTTTGGACCGGGCTACGTGCTGCGGTGGAGTTATATTAGGATGAGATCCTTGTGAGTTGTTCATATACTTTGATTCTCCCTTGTGGAATTAATTCGTAGTATGTTACTGATGGGGAGTTGTGCCAGTCGGGCTTGTTTGATAGTTCTTTCTTGTGTTCCCTCGTATATTCAGTCATATTAATGTTGTGCTTATTGGGTTTTAGCTTGCGAGGTGTGTGCTCAAGTGGTGTTGGGTGTGACTTGTTAATTTGAGTGAATAGTCATGGCATCTTCGTGTTTCTTGCATTGTTATCGATGTGTGGAGGTTTGGAACAGGGTTCTAGCTTATATGAGGTTAATTGTCGGTGCTGGGTTTGAGTATGGACGGCTATTGTGATCAGAGATGTTGTTATGGACATATGTGTAGTGTGTTACGTCATGTGTTTATATTTGGTGAGTGTAGACATAGGTTATTGCAGCTGGTTGAGGCTGATGCCGTGTGTTGATGTAGGAATCGGGTCATTTGGAAACGATCAGATGGTGAGAAATTTGGTTCTAAGGCCTATTGGTATTGGTGGAAGGAAAAATCTTCAGTTGAGTTAGTGTTGTCGGGCTTACGTGGATTTGGGGTGATATGGGGTCACTCGCGGGTGTATGTATGGTAAGTTCACTCAGTGATTGATGACTTCGGAATAATTCTTGGCATGAACATTTTTTTAAGAAGGGGAGAATGCAATGACTCGACTGGTCGTTTTGAGAATTAGTGTCCCGTTCGGTGGCTTAAGGCCTCGAGCAGCTTCGTATTATGTATTATGACTAGCATGTGTGGTCAAGTTCGGATTTCGGATGATTCGCGATCAATTTGAAAGAAAGATTCTTGTTTTAGAAGCTCAAATGGTAAGAGTTGACCGGAGTTTGACTTTTGTGTAGATGACTTTGAAATGGCGTTTTGATGATTCCAATAGCTTCGTATGGTGATTTTGGACTTAGGCGTGCATTCGGATTTGGATTTGAAGGACCGTAGGATAATTTGAAGTATTTTGGCGAAAATTGGAAAGTTGAAGTTTTGGAAGGTTAAAAGGTTTGACTGGGAGTTGACTTTGTTGATATGGGGCTCAGATTGCGATTCCAGGAGTTGTATTAGCTCCGTTATTTTATTTGAGACTTGCATGCAAAATTTGACGTTATTCCGGATCGATTTGATATGTTTCGGTGCGAGTTGTGGAAGTTGAAAGTTCATAAGTTTATTAAGTTTGATTTGAGGTGCAATTCGTAGTTTTGATGTTGTTTGATGTGATTTGAAGCCTCGGCAGGTCCGCGTTATGTTTTGGGACTTATTGATATGTTCAGACGGGGACCTGAGGGTTTCGGGTGAGTTTCAGATAGGTTTGAGTTGTGTTGCGCTCGTTTTTTGATGTTTCGACGTAGTTTCATCAAGCATAAATGGTACCACATTAATAAAATGAGCTTCAATTTCTGTTTTGATTGAATCATTAGATCCGTATTGTAATTACAGAGCCATAGCAAAAAGAATCGTCGGATTTGGACATCGTACGAGGGAGTTATGCTCATTATAGTGTCGAAGAAGAGAGCTGGTGCTGATGCTTCGCAGATGCGAAGTTGGGTCCGTATCTGCGACCCTACAGGCGCGAAAAATGATCCGCAAATGCGGAACTCACAGCTGGCAGACCACTGGTGCAGAGTTTTGGGGGCAGAAGAAATTCCCTGTGTATTAAAAAAATCAGTTTGCGTTTATTTAGTATTTTGAGTATATCTTGAGTTCTAGAGCTCCAATTGAGGTAATTTTCACGGCATTCTTCTCGTCTTTTCATGGGGGTCAGTATCTAACCATAATTTTTGTATTTTAATATGATTGCAGAAGTTCAATTTTGAATTAATCCATATTTTTATTGGAGAATTGGGGGTTTTTTATCAAAAACTTTTCTAAAGAGAATAATTGGGATTTGCACATCGATTCGGAGTCAGAATTGGATGAAATTAGTATGGTTGGACTCGTAATTGAATGGGTGTTCGGATTTTATGAATTTTTTCGGGTTCCGAGGTGTGGGCTCGGGGTTCACTTTTTAGTTTTTGTTAAAGATTGAAGCTTTGTTATTTAGAATCATTTCCTATGAGTTTTATTTATGATTTGAAGTTATTTTGGTTAGATTTGAGCCGTCCAGAGGTTGTTTCACTCAAGAAGGTCATTTTAGAGTAACGGTCTAGCTCCTTTGAGGAAAATATCTTGCCTAATATTATGTGGGGGAAACTATCCTTTAGGATTTGAGTCATTTGTGCTAATTGTGTCATGTGAAGGCCGTGTACATGAGGTGATGAGTACGTACTCAGACTTATTTGTAGAAATTTGATCGTTTAAGGCTCTTAGTTCTTATGTTCATTAGATATGAAGTTGTTTTAGAATGTTAAATCCCCCATTTACTAAATTTATCCTTACGTGTCTTATTTAGAATTAATTGATTCATGTTTTACCCTTGTTGCCAGTTAAAAACTTATGTGCCTTAATTGAAGATGTTGCCTTTTTTATTGGCATGCTATTTTTTCTGTAATTGCTTATCCTTAATTGAAGTTATTATTATCCTTTCCGGAATTGCTTATCCTTAATTGAAGTTATTATTATTCTTTCCGTAATTGATTAATCTTAATTGAAGTCATTATAATCTTTTTCATAATTGCTTATCCTTAATTGAACTTATTAGTATCTTTTCCGTAATTGCTCATCCTTAATTGAAGTTTTGTTATCCCTTTCATTGTTGACTTAGCCTTATTTAGAATCATTGATTCATGCTTTCTCTCTTACCGTCGAGTTGTACTTGTGTGGAAATCATTGTTGCACGCCATCTCTCTCCTTGTTGAAACCATTATTCTCTGGGGTCTCTTTTATTGTGAGCTCATTCGTCTGTTTCTTTGTGTTCTAAAGTTCTTGAGCTGATTTACTTGCTGTATTCTCGTGTTAGTGTTGTTGTTGCTGTTATACCCAGTATTGTTGAGCTGAGGGCTATGCGTGGTTGTGGTATTGAAACTGTTTTGAGGAAATGTTGTGGCATATGGACACATGTTGTGAAAGTCATTTTATTGTGTTGTTATTTTTTGACACACGTGGTATATTTTATTGTGTTGTTATTTTTTGGCACACGTGGTATTGTTGAGAGGATTGTCGGGGTGTTCGCACGTGAGTTGTCCGTGCTATTGTTACTATTGATATTTGCACATGCAGCGTGTCAAGGCAGGCTATATATATGGGTTTGCGCATTTGGTGAGACAGGTGGAAATATTATTATGCGTGTGCGGCGAGACAAGGCGTGAATTTACTTTATTTTTGCGCACGTGGCGAGACAAGATGGGCTACGTCGGGGAATGATTTGTGATGACTTGTGATGGCCTGGGGCCATTGTTATTGTTGTTATTTGTGTAGTGATGTGCCTACCCTGTGTGAGTTATACTGTGTACATTTCGTGATGATCGTTTCTTATGTGTCATTCATTGTCTCTACTCTTACTTGTTGACCTGAATTGTGGTAGAACACTTGCACAAGCATAGACGTAAATAAATCATCCATATTGGTTAAGAAGATAAATCCTGATGTTATTGTCCATTTACATGTACTCCTGTGTACTTGCCTTCTGTGTGAGAGTTATCGTGTTGGCACGTGAGTTGTCCGTGCAGTCATGAGTCATTGTTGTTGTTGGCACGTGAATGGTTCGTGCAGATATTAGATATTGTCACTCTCTTGGCACGTGAGTCGTTCATGCGGTTATGAATTTGTAATGTGGGCACAAGAGGCCAAGTGATTAGGGTTCAAGAATTGGGATCCGTAATTTGTGATTATGAGGTTTAGTACCTCGTGGAAATTCCTGAATAGATCTGGTGTGAAAGCGGTTGTTCTTGTTGAGTTGTTACTTGTTTTCCTTTATTTGGTTTCATGGACTTCGAATGTGTCCAGCTTATTCTACAGCATTACTATATGCTTGCTTCTTGTTGCTAATTGTTGTTTCTAGTGTTTCATTGCGAGTATTGTTTTGACTTCCTTACCATGCTTAGCTTTATATTAACATTGTTTCCCCATTAGTTCACTTTCATACTTGTTCAGGTTGTTTAGTCCAGTAGGTGTCTTGACTGTCCCTCGTCACTACTCCATTGAGGTTAGTCTTAATACTTACTAAGTACCGCTGTG
The DNA here is from genome assembly GCA_002018475.1 of Nicotiana obtusifolia. Taxonomy (NCBI): domain Eukaryota; kingdom Viridiplantae; phylum Streptophyta; class Magnoliopsida; order Solanales; family Solanaceae; genus Nicotiana; species Nicotiana obtusifolia. The sequence goes on along the minus strand of MCJB01001303.1, from coordinate 254,823 downwards.
GTATACTCATGCTACGCTTTCTGCATATTTTTCTGTAGATTCAGGTATTTCGGAGTTGGTTGATCAATAGCTAGCTGTTCGGGTTTTGCTGTGAAGACTCAAGGTAAACCTGTCGTCGCGTTCGCAGGCCTCAGAGTCACCTTTTGATATTGTACATGTATTGTTTGTTTCTATTCCAAAACAGTTGTATATAGGAATTTTTCTAGTAAACTCAGTGGAGCTTATGACTTGTACTACCAGTTTTGGGATTGTTGGCTTGTATGGAAATTTCCATATCGAAATTCATAGTTGTTGGTTAAATTTTGCTATTAATTTAGTTAGTGTTAGGCTTACCTAGTCTTAGAGACTAGGTGTCATCACGACATCCTATAGAGAAAAATTGAGGTCGTGACAAATACACATCATCAACTGTCTAACTCTGGCAATACCCTCAATGTCCACCATTAAGGACAATCTGCGTCTAAGAACTCCTAGTCTCCAAATTCCAAGAGTGCTAGAATCTCCATATCCAGTCCTAACTCCACTATTCAAATGACTGACACATCCCTCATACACAATCATCTCACAAGAAATACTTCTATTATACTTCCGAGCCATATAGCAAAATCTGAACATCAGCAGTCCATCAACCAGATGATTACCGTAATACCAGTCAAGCATCGGCAAGCCTAACACAGTACGCCCTTTGTAATGCGCACCCTTCTCAGGTGATACCAGTTAATGCCAACATTCTTCTAAGCATCTGAAACTGTCTATGCTGTCTAGAACTCATGACCTTCCCTTCAAAATTGAACCGCAAACTTATACATGCAAATCTTAAATCCCACACGTCACACCGCATCCATCATGCCATCATATGAAAAATACAAGAACCCCATTATCAACCCTGATTCACAAGCAAGATACACATTCTGTCAACCAGAAACTTTTCACTTGAACCCATCGAAGAGAAAATCACAACACGTAACATACTCCTCATGCCTGTTAGAAACCTTTGTCCCAAGCCATGGTTAAAATCATCGAGAACTCTCTCCAAGACCCATTAGCACAAACCAAGTCATCAAAACTGAATCCTTATAACTCAACCAAGTCACGCAGGCTGCCAAATCCAAAAGTATTGCCACAAAACACCTACAAGGCCTCGCTACACCAAAAGAACCAAAAGAACTGATCATTTTTATTGCCATGCCGACCCCAATCACTACCAGGATGACCTATTTCTTCAAGTCCCTTTAGACTTGCCTTCAAGTTAACACTTCTCCTTGACAGTACACTAAGGTCCTTAGTCAAAGCTCACCATAAAAGATCCAAGCATGAAACCATGCCGTCTTAAGGCCCATAAACCACTATATTCCCTCTTAAGCACCCAATAGTAACGCAACCGAGATACCCACTCTGAAGAGATATTTTGTGAATTTGAAGTTGTTTCTTTAACCTTTTTGGTACTGAAAGTAGAATCCATAGTGGTACAGAGATATTGCAAGTCCCGACACCATTCAATGCAAATCTCAGATTCTTAGCCATTTACAAAATTTGGGGAAACCCTCAAGTACCTTGTATGAATCATGAACTCATTAGAATCTTCTTGAGAGTCATCCACTCTGCTCAAATCTCCAATGCACCGCCAATACGAGTCGAACAAATTGTGCTCCATTAACACACAAACAACTAAAGAAGTAACTCCACCGTTAAGCAACCAAGTGAATCTCTTCTCTTTACATACTACATCCACCACGAATAATAGACACGAATCATTCCAAGATTTACATACATCCATTAAGTGTTGTACATCATACATCCCGCAATTTCCTTACTCGAGCCATCCTCGAAATCGGCTTCTTCAAGTCATAACTAATCCACAAATATGCCTCAAATCGAAACTAATAGAACACATGACCATGCAATCTGATCGTCGATTGCAGTCCCCCACTTGGCTTGAAGTATGGAACATAATATCCGATAACCCACAATACCCTTTCTATATAACTGTCATAATCTCGCACTGTAATTCAACTAAATCATTCATATGCTCATGTAGCACCAGCCATAGAATGCCTCAAATTTTCTACTAAGCACATATCCATCCTCGTGACAGTCATGTGAACCCCCTCAAGCGATCCAAACTCAAATTGCAGCAGATACACACCCTGGTGGTAAGAAAAAGGAAAGCCTTCATAGAAATATCATAGGGATCACACAACCTCAGAACATCCAGCAGGAGATAATCCGCCCCCCTAGCCTCAAACAGGCATTTCTCTACGACCCCAATCGTGGTCACCACCACTATGCAATCGCTAAATCCTCCCAACTTTGAATTCGTAATCGAGACATAATAATATACTTTGTTCCATGAATGTACATTTGAAAGACCCCTCAACACACTCATAACTCAAGATTATACAACACATCAAGACAGAAACCAAGCATCCAAACATCAAGACAGAAATCAAGAATCCATAGTCCTTTTGTATCCATAGAAAAATTCTTCTCGTCATATTCAAACCATCTAAGCACATTCCACAGTCACATAATACCTATCATATAGCTATCCAACCACTCACTGAACCGTCAATCCTACTCCTAGGGACACTACTGAACATATAAGTCCAAAAGTACATACTCACACAACTAGAACCACTAAGCCCAAAATGCGGTCCGAACCTGGCCTTAAATCCTCTAGACTGGCCTATCTCCACAACATAGATAATATATCTCGCACCTTATCTATGATGTCACAAGCCGTCGATGCATAGCTGATACCGAATGCTTAATATAACATATGAGTGGGTGGAAGAAATCAAAAGGATATGCTTCAAGCTGAATCAAAATCGCACGATAAGGAAGAAAGATAGGAATTTTCCTAGATGCCTTATAGCCTCTCGTAGATAGGTATGAACATCATCATACCAATCTGTAAGACTCTACTAGACACTTGCTCATGACTCATAGAACCTATGAATCTAGAGCTCTGGTACCAACTTATCACGACCTTAAAATTCACCTAGTCGTGATGGAACCTAACCCAAATCGAGGTAAGCTAAATAAAAGTCAACACAATTCAAATAAAAATAATAAGAGATCAGTAAGTGAAATAACTGAATTCCCATACATTAACCCAAGGATTGGTAGTACAAGTCATGAGCCACTAAAACTTAGATTTATAAAGCTGGTATGAATAATACAATATCTGTTTGAAATATACATAAACAAATTACAATCCAAAACTACCAAGGACAAGTGGTAGCTATATCTGAAAAGTAGGTACATCTTCAAAGTCAGCTCTCATGTACACAACAACATCAACTCTAAGATCTGCATGCAAGGTGCAAAAGTGTGTTATGAGTACAACCGACCCCGTGTACTCAATAAGTAACAAACCTAACCTCGGACTGAAAGCAGTAACGAGCTAGGAAGAAGGTCAATGTCTAACACCAATAATAAATAACAACACAGTATATAATAATGCAGTAACAATAAATAACTTAAAAGCACAAATACGGGAAATTAGACATGCTTTACAAGAATAACAGTTAAAGCCCAAATCTTTGACTGAAATCACTAAAATATAAGTTTATTGAGATTTGTGATTTTTCCTAAAATTTGAACAACAGATAAGACATTTCATCTACCACTTAGCATGAGAAAAATATATCTTTGTGCCTACATGTCAAGTCAATAACATCACAATGAAATCATCAAGTACACTCACTCTCCGCAAACTCAAGGAGCCTGGCTCAAATGCCCCTCACTATCACACACATAATCACTCAGCACTATACGAGTGCCTGACACAAATGCCCCTCACCAAAGCACATATATATATATATCTGTGCCTGCGGTCACTGTAATATTAGACTTCAGAGGGCGGATCCTTGCCCAAGCGCTAACCAATAGTCAATATGACCTATTGCGGTGTACAACCCGATCCAAATGACAATCCGTCGTGACGTGTAACCCGACCCAAATATCAATTCAATGCAGCGTGTAACCCGATCCAATATAACTCACAACACGGCTCTATGGCCCACATTAGTCATCAATTCGATCAAGTCTCCATATTGCAACATCTCACAGAAACATAATCAAATTATTTAATACAGAATATCACAATGTGTCACAAATTTAGCTCAAACTTGTGTCACGTACAAGGACACTAATAGCATGTGAGACAACATATCAAAAGTGTACAAAGACAGAGATATAACATACTGATATAACTATCATGACTAAATATTATGACTACTGCTAAGGCAAATAACTCAATCATGGCAAGAATAGCCCTATCATATCTCAAACAATTAAGCAGATAGCCTTGACATGATTTCTAGCATGAATAATAACTCACGTAGTCATACAAATAGAGAAAACATGATATCAAAGAAGGCATGATAGCATGGAATATTAGCCTAAGAACTACCCGGATCATGAGCACTCCGGTGCACGCACGCACGCACGCCCGTCACCTAGCACGTGGATTTCCCCCAACACATCTCAAATATCATAGTTTTCAGGGATAAATACCCTCAATTCCAAATTTAGATATGTTACTTGCCTCGAAACAAGTCAAAACAACATTAAGCAAGCCAAAACAATACTCTAGAAATGCCATCTCGCGCGAATCAACCTCCAAACGGCTCGAAATCAGCCAAAAGCAACTCAAAAAATCAAATAACGCCATAAAAATATATACTCTAATGATAAAGATTGAATCTTTAGTCGAATACTCAAAGTCAAATCGGGCTCGTATCCAGAAAGCCGTCAAAACTCATAAGTTCCGATAACTCATTCGAATACGAGTTTAACCATACTAATTTTACTCAAATTCGACGCCTAATCGATGTTTAACAACAACAACAACAACAACAACAACATAGCCAGTATTATTCCACACTCCGAATCGATATTCAAATATCAAATATTCACTTTAGAAAATTTTTGACAAAACCCCTTAATTTCTCTTTTAGATTCATAATAAAAATGCCAAAATCAAATATGGAATCATGTAATATAATCAATCCGAGTCAACCCCAATCCAAATTGTGAAAATCCCCTTCAAGATCGCCCAAATCCGAGCTCTATAACTTAAAAAATGATAAAATAAGCTCAAGGTCCGAAATAGAGTACTTATAAGTACTGCCCAGTTATATGCATCGCAATCGCGACATAGACCTCGCTATCGCATAGAGAAAAATAGCACTGCCTGCAAAACACTTTGCGAACGCAATGCCTACCCCACGAACACGTAACTCCACACTACAGACATTCGCGAACGCATCATACAAGTCTCTCCAGCCCAGACTCCCTTATCCGCGAATGCGATGTCTACCTCTCGAATCCGATGAACCCTCGGGATCCCGTCTAAACATATCAACAAGTCTCAAAAAATAATACGGACCTACTCGAGGCCTCAAATCCCACAAAGTAACATTAAAACCACGAATTGCACCTCAAATTAAGCTTAATAAACTATTTCAAAATTTTAAATTCTAAACTTACGTCGAACACGTCTAAACAACTCGGAATCACCTCAAATTTTGCATACAAGTCCCAAATAATATAATGAACCTATTGCAACTCCCGGAATAACTATCTGAACCTGATAATATTAAATTCAACTCCTGGTCAAACATATGAACGTTTTAAACCTTCAAATTGTAAACTTTCGTCAAATAGCATCAAAACCTTCTAAAAGCATCCAAATGCAAATCCGGGCATACGCCATCCTGACCTAACGGAGCCATAACTGATTCGAGGTTAGATACATAAAAGTCAAACTTGGTCAAAGGAATCACTCAAAAACCAAAGCTGACCATATACGCAAGTCATAACATGTCATATGAAGCTACTCTAGACCTCAAACCAGCGAATGAAATGCAAATGCTCAAAGTAACCAGTCGGGTTATTACACTATTGCAAAAAGCTAAAATCATAGTTATATTTTGAATCTGGTAGCTGATAACTGAAGAAAAATAAACTTAGTGCACCATTGAAGAAGTTTTGAAGCTGGGGTTTGGGAATTGAAAGCTTAATATAGTTGCTTGAACTTTAGATTCAAATGTGTATTGTATTAAAACTTGTTGCAAATGCTTATAAGAATTAGAATCTGAAGTTTGAGTTCATTTAAAGATGATTTAAAGTGAGTTTGGTCAAAAATTTGTTAGGGGTCTGGCTAAATTATGGCTATTGTCAACGTATTTCAGCTTTAATAGGTGGCTGTGTTAAGGACCTGTTTGACTATTTAAATTTGAGCGTTGTTTTCAGCATTTATAAAGCTTCAATAGATTGTTATAATAATTATTTAATATGTAGGATTCTAAATGGGTAAAGTCAGTGTAGTTAGTTTTGTTTCTCAGGGCATTTGTAATCTAAGCCCTAAATGTGTAGGAGACTTGCACGAATGGAATAGCTCGGAGTTTTCACTTTTATAAGTTCGAACTCTAGGATAATTTTTTTCATGTTTTAGTTAAGTATATTTTTATCGAGATTTTATCTTCCTATTAAAAATTAATTATTTTTACCCATTTGATTTTGACTATTTTTAATTACAGGTCCGAAAAATGATCATCCATGCTAATTTTACCCCTTTCTAGTGTTGTCAAAAAAAGGGCTGAGGCTAAAGTTGGCTTATAATCCGACGTCATTATGTATTGTTGGGTAGGTTCAAAATAATCAAATTTGAAAGGGAAATGACATGGTATGACAACGCATAAAGAGAATCGGTAATTTTTTAGCCTTATATTAGGTTTGACAAAGGTATCCCAAACAATTGCCATTATATAGCAAATCATAAAAAACCCAAATTCCTTATTTATTCTCTCTCTCTCCCCGCATTTTGTCTCCAATTTTCTTCTTCAATTTTTTCTTTTCTTCTTCTTCTTCTTCTTCTTCTTCTTCTTCTTCTTCTTCTTCTTCTTCTTCTTCAATTTCTCTCCCCGTATTTTGTCTTCTTCTTCTTCTTCTTCTTCTTCAATCCGGAATTGGAAGTGCCCGTGCTCCCTTATAATATATGGGAATTTGTAATGGATGAATGCATTTTATGAAGTTACGATTTTCTCATCACGACAGCAATTCCATACAAATCTAAAGGTGATATCGCTTTCATGAATTGATATAGTTTTCTTCATGTCTTCATCCAATTGTTGCTTTGTTCGATTTGATTCATATCTCCTTGGCAGAATTCGATTTTCTTCTTCTTCTCTCTTCTTTTTATTGTAAAAAAGAAGAAGAAGAAAATATATGTATTTGAGATTGTGTACATCTATGTATATCACCATGTATACCCGTGTGTATATCATATTGTATAACGTGATATACATCGTTAGGTTTGGCAATATAAGGTTAAATCGGAATTCATTCTAAATAAACTTACTTCAGTTTTGTTACTAATCAAAGAAGAAAAATTAATTTTTTATACAATAGGTTTAGAGCAAGTTCTAAAATATATAATTAATAAAAATAATTATGGGAGTAGACAAAATTTTGATATACAAAGAAAGAAGATAAATTTTTGATATACACGAAGAAGGAAAATAAACTTATGATATTCATTTTGGTATACACATATTACACTACGATATACAAATAATACAATTATTTTTACTGAAGCTGAGCCTTGGTGTAACTAGTAAAGTTATTGCCATGTGACCAGGAGGTCACAGGTTCGAGCCGTGGAAACAGTCTCTTGCAGAAATGCAGGGTAAGGCTGCATACGATAGACCCTTGTGGTCCGGCCCTTCCCTGGACTCCGCGCATATCGAGAGCTGGTGCACTGAGCTGCCCTTTTATAATTATTTTTATTGCAATATACATTGATATAGAGGCAATAATAAATATTAAATAACTATATATATATATAATTTCATATAGATATACAAAGAAAAAAAAATAGAATTTTAATATACATGTTGATATACACGAAAAAGAAAAAAAATTATGATGTACGCATTATTGTTGTAATAGATATTTATTGGCAACTTGGTGCCAATATCTACGACTAAGATTTTCTTTTGCTAATTATGGTGGTAGGTTGTCACACCATGCCAAAATACAGTGAAAACAGATCGGGATAGTCAGTTTTCGGATTGGTAATTAAAAAATAGCTAGCGTTTGCAAAGTCATTGAATAATAGCTACTATTTTGCTGCAACAAGTTCCAGCATAATATACTGGAGATTGGTGCACCTGTGTATGAACTTCTAGCATATTATGCTGGAACTTCAGCACACGGAAAGTTCCAGCACAATATACTGGAGATTGGAGCACCTGTATATGAACTTCCAGCATATTATGCTGGACCATTATATTATGCTGATCTTCAGTAAATTACGCTGGAAGTTCACATGTTAAAAATTCGATCTCCAGTATATTATGCTGGAATATTTTCCGAATTTTGAACAATATTTTTTTTTTCAAATTTATCTTTATATAAAAAGTGGCTTAATTTCGATTGCTTTTTGAAACTGTGGCTATTTTCAATTACCACTTATAAATCTAGCTATTTTTGAAATTCACCCCAAAATACCTATTGGAAACTGTCCAGGCCCAATAAAATGATGTTAATATTTGAAGCGTCAAAAAGTTTTTCTCTTTAAGAACTATTTTTTGAAACTTTTTTTCTAAATATTTTAGCTATAAAAGATAGTGATTTATATAACTTTTTACATAGCTTCTAATTTTTAAAACTTTATTTCATAAACTAAGAGATTAATATTTTAATTCACATGAAAAAAGTTAGATATACTAATCCTTTTACTCCGAATTATTTGAACATAGATTGACTTCAGTAAATCATGACATATAATATCCTGAGATTAATATTTTAATTCACATGAAAAAGTTAGATAAACAAATCCTTTTACTCCGAATTATTTATAATAATGAACAAGATTAACTTTCAGTAAATCATGACATATAATATCCTGAGATAATTTATATAACTACTATACCTCAACAAAATTCATGTAGATAAACATGCTATATTGAATCAAAATTTCCGAATCCCTTTTGTGCTCACCTAACATACTTTTTTACCAGTGTAACAACATAGTTTATACTATAGATTAGATGTCTACTTAGAGTAGAGTTCTTTATATTTTATGTTATGTACTTAGAGTAGAGTTCTTTATATTTTATGTTATCTCCCCTTTGTAATTATTATATAAACACATCTAGTGGAATGAAATAATTATTCAACCATGTAGAATAATTATTTTTGGTTGAATAATTATTTCATTCCACTAGATGTGTTTATATAATAATTACAAAGGGGAGATAACATAAAATATAAAGAACTCTACTCTAAGTAGACATCTAGTCTATACGCCCCCTCAAGCTGGACGGCAGTAGGTAAGTCCAAGCTTGGACTGAAGAAGCAAAAACGGAGCACGAGAGAGCGGCTTCGTCAGAGCATCAGCCAACTGATCAGCTACAGAAACATGAGTCACACATAGAATACCACATTGAACCTGTTCCCGAATAAAATAAAAATCCAGGGCAATATGCTTCATCCGAGAGTGAAAAACAGGATTAGAACACAAGTATGTAGCACCCACGTTATCAAAGTATATAACAGGACAAGCAGGGAGAAACACCCAAAGCTCAGTCAACAGAGAACATAACCAGCGGAGTTCTGCAGCAGTGGAGGCAACAGATCGGTCGGCCTCGGTGGAAGAGCGAGCAACAGTGCGCTGCTTTCGAGAGGCCCAAGAGATGGGGGAGCCACCAAAATAAACCACATATGCACTCGTGGAGGTATAATCATCCTTGTTGCCGGACCAGTCCGAATAAGAGAAGGCATACAAGGACGGCTGAGAAACACGACGAAGAAGTAAACCAAGGTCAATAGTACCACAAAGGTAACGGAGCAGGCGTTTCGCCGCGGCCCAATGAGCAATAGTCGGCTTATGCATGAACTGAGATAACTTGTTCACGACATAAGCAATGGCAAGACGGGTGAGGGCCAAATACTGCAGACTACCCACAACAATCCGATACTCAGTCGGGTTATCCAGGGTTGTGCCATCTAGGAGAGACAATCGCCGATCAGTGGCTAGCGGAGTAAGTACCGTCTTGGAATCAGCCATATGAGTCCGATGCAGAAGATCCAGGATGTACTTTCGCTGATAGTAGGAGACCATCACGGTGCGGTAGAACCTCAACTCCAAGAAAATAGGACAGAGGACCAAGGTCCTTGATAGAGAAACGACGTGCCAACTCAGCTAGAAAATGATCAACTGTACCCTGATCAGACCCAGTAACCACTATATCATCAACATAAACCAGCACAAACACAGAGACACCAGCCCGGTCGAAGAGAAACAACGAGGTATCAGCCCTGGAATTTTGAAACCCCTGTGCCAACAAAAACTGTCTCAACTCTGAATACCAAGCCCTGTGAGCTTGCTTAAGGCCATAGATAGCCTTATGCAGCTTACTCACATAGTGCGGATGATCAGTGTCAACATATCCCTGAGGTTGAGCCATGTACACATCCTCATAAAGACGACCCTGTAGAAATGCATTGTTGACATCCAACTGCGTGAGAGACCAGCCTCGAGAGACTGCCAAGGTAAGAACCAGGCGAATGGTGGTTGGCTTAACAACCGGACTAAAAGTCTCCTGATAGTCAATACTAGGGCGCTGATGAAAGCCCTTGGCAACTAACTTAGCCTTATACCGATCAACACTGCCATCAGATAGATACTTAGTGCGGTAAACCCACTTGCAGCCGACTAAGTTCTGAATACCATCAGGAGGGACCAACTCCCATGTACCATTGCGCACAAGAGCCTCAAACTCCTCGGACATGGCAGCCCCCCATTTCGGATCCTTCAAGGCTTGAGTGGCAGTAGAAGGCTCAAGAGAAGGATGAAGCTGAGCTGTGAGGGAGAGTTTTTGGATAGGCTTGCGAATATTGTTTTTGGCAAGGGTGGTCATAAGATGGGTGGAAAGAGAAGATGGTGGTGGAGTTGGCGGAGGTGGAGACTGTGGCGGGGTGGATGCTGGGGAAGAAGAGGCGTTGGATGGGGGAGACTGAACCGGAGAGGTAACAGTCTGAGAAACAACAGGAGGAAGAACATAGTGCGAGGGGCACCATGTGTCAGCAGTAGAGGGAGTAGGTCGTGGTGCAGTGGACATGAGAGTGGAGTAAGGGAAGACTGTTTATGAGGTACACAGCGTCTCAAAAGCATAAGTCCAAAAAGACAAGGGTAGGGAAGCATGGAAGAGGAAGGCAAGTCCAGTTTCGACAATGTGTCGATGGCGGCGCTCACTGAAACCATTATGTTCGGGTGTGTGGGGAGGGGTAGTAAGATGGGTAATGCCAGAGGTGGCAAGGTGAGAGGATTAGGCAAGATACTCGCCCCCATTATCTGAGTAAAGGCACTTAATTTTAAGTTGAAAATAATTTTCAACCAGTGCTTGAAACGTAACAAAAATGGATCGCACATCAGACTTATGCCGCATCGGATACAACCACATATAATGAGTAAAATGGTCAACAAACAGCACATAATAATCGAAAATTTTCACTAGATGGAACAGGAGATGTCCATACATCAGAGAAAATATACTCTAACGGTCTAGTGGAAATAATGGAAGAATCATAAAAAGGTAACTTATGACTTTTGCTGCAACTACAGGCAGTGCAGCTATTATTAAGTGCGAAGCTAGAATAAGGCAACTGATAATGCGATAAAATGTGACAAGAGATGGCAGATGCCGGATGACCAAGGCGAGAATGCCAGACAGTGTGGGGAGGATGAGCATTCGAGAAAGAAACGCAGGCAGAGGGGCTAGATGAGGGCCACACATAGGTGCCATCTCTAGTGCATCCCGCCAGAAGGTGAGTCCCCGAACTGCGATCCTTTACAACAAAACCAAAGGAAGTAAATTTAACTGCCACATCATTAGACTTACATAACTGGAAGACGGAAAGCAAGTTTTTTTTTCATAGTAGGAACATGCAATACGTTATGTAAATGAAGAGAACGATGTGAGGTAGGGAGAGTGGTCGAACCAGTATGAGTGATAGGAAGCGCGCTCCCATCTCCAATGCAGACAGAGTCAGTGTGCGGAAAAGGTTGGTGGAGGGAAAGGTTTTCTAGGTCGGTGGAGATATGGTGAGTGGCGCCGCTGTCAAGAAGCCATGAAGGACCCGGTGCGGGAACAGAACTGCCATATGTCGGACCTTGTGCATGAAAAGCTTGAAAATCGGCCTCAGGTGGAGGCATATAGGAGGACCCATAGGCAGCTGAAGAATAACCAGAATATGGAGCATAACCAGCAGGCATGGAAGCAGCATAGTGGGCAGCCGGCTGTGGGAACGACTGCCAAGGCGGAGGCTGCCATGGACGTGGTGCAGGCTGGCGGGGAGATGCGGCAGGAGGCACTGCAGAAGGTGCTGGAGGCAGCGGGCGAGGGGCAGCAGATTGAGGTGGGAGGTGCAGGAGCATCCATCTATGAGTAGGACAATCCCGCAGCGGGTGTCCTTGGATGCCGCAAGCCTTGCAGCGGCCACGGTACGGCTTCCGGTGCCTGCGAGAGCCCGAGGAGGAGGCAGCAACTGGCAGGGCTGACTGGGCAGGTATGGCCGAGGGAAGTGCCGGAGCAGCCATGAAACTGGAACCGTTTTTTGATTACAGACGTGTTCAACCCTTCAATACTCCCTTCAATCTTGTCTGCCTTGACGATGACAGTCCAGACTCGTCTCCAGTAATCTCAAAGAAACGAAAAGTGAACGATTCTGCTGTCGAAAAGAAAGACGACAAGATGGAAGTTGTTCAAATAATTGATGGTGAAGAGGAAGATTGGCTGCCACCTTCCCCAAACATTTCTGCTCATACTAGTAACCTTGTTGAAGATTCAACTATAAAGGAAATTAGGTTGAAAAAGAAAGAGCTGGAATCCTAAACCTTGGTGGCGCTAGGTTTAGAGTTATGTAAGCCCTAGGATCAAGGCTCATAATGATACCATGTAGAATAATTATTTTTGGTTGAATAATTATTTCATTCCACTATATGTGTTTATATAATAATTACAAAGGGAAGATAATATAAAATATAAAGAACTCTACTCTAAGTACATAATATAAAATATAAAGAACTCTACTCTAAGTAGACATCTAGTCTATACCAATTAGTATTTTTCAAGTGATGAAGTCAGGCAATTAATGTTCAGGAGAGAACATTGCTCCTCTACTGTGTATTACTAGAATAATTTCACAAAAGATAGTGATGGTAAATTTCTTAAATATCGTACTGAAGCAAATCAGCTTGTTTGAATTTGGGATTGATTACACGAATGACGGATAGTCATTAATTTTCATTTTATGGTATCAAAAATTTTTTTTGCTAAATAAAATATTTTATTACCGAAGAGATATATACAGCTCAAAACAAAAAAAAAATAGAATCAAAAAGTTGGACATAATCCCAACTTTCCAACATAAGCAACCTACCCCTCCTGCCCATCTAGGGACTAATAACACCTCACCATATGCATCTTTTAAGGATAGAAATTAAGTTATTTTATTATTATCGTCAATCTAGGCTTTAAACTTGTTCCGTAAATCACTTCTTGAATAATCTATTTCACAATTACTTTTCCTTTTCTTTGTTTGTTTTGAAAACTCCTAGGTTCCTTTCCTGCCATACAAAATATACACATCCTGCAAAAAAAAAAAAAAAAGATCTTGTAAATTTCAGCTGATGCATTTTTACTCCTTGCATATGTAGACGTCCAACTTAGTTCTTCATGCCAATCCATTGCTTGTCTATGTATTCCTGGCCATCTCAAGACTCTTTCCAGATATTTGCCGCCCAAGCACAGTTATAAAATAGATGATCTATGCTTTCATTCTCGGTAATAGAGAGCGAACAACTTACTCTGTCAATTACACTCCATCTCACCAACCTGTTTCTAGTATGTAATCTGCCATGAGCTGCCATCAGTAATAGGAGTGCTAATATGGCGGATCGGGCGGTTATTTACGGTTAACGGTTCGGCTTATCAATTATCGATTTATGATGTAATAATTCGCTAGCCATTCAATAAGACATCGGGCGGATTGATATTAAATTAACTATTAAAGGGCAGTTTATCGGCTAAACCAAATAGACAATAAAAGAGAAGCAGAAAACTCAAAAATTTCTCATTTTCCTACAGAAATCATGTGCTAGATTTTAAAGACAACTTCTTTTTACCCTGCCCTTTGATTTCTTTTTGGAAATTACAACTAGCTCAAGCATAAGAAACTAAGCATTATTTCAACCAATCTGGTAAGTGCTAGTAACTGAAGTCTAATATGTCAGAAAGCTGGTTTGAATCATTACCAACATTTGAATTGGTACAGATATCATCTATCATTGTTGTGTTTTCTCCCTTTCAGCCAGTAAGTCCAGCTAACAAAAAACAAATAGAGGAGGAAGTTCTTGATATATTTCTGCTATCTCTCTTTCCACTTAAACTAACTCTGAGGGAATATCAGATTTAGCTTGCAAAGCCAAACTCATGTAATCAACTTGTTAACATGATTCTACTTGATTGATTTGGGAAGCTCATGTCCCTCGTCTGGAATTATCTTCCCGCCTTCTTGATTAATAGGGGTAAAAGTATAAATATAAAAATTCTTAACGAATTAATGGTTTATGCGATAAGGAAATTGAATAATTTGCCCCCAAACTATTAAGGCGTTAATTATAAAATTTTAGTCTGTTCACCAACTGTTACCCCTATCACCCGATATCAATAAGCCAGTAAGTCATTTTTCGGTTCGGTTAACGGCTACGGTTCGATTTGGACATCCCTAATCAATAGTATGAATATCAACTTTGGTACTGTTATGTTATTACATACAAACTTCTTCCAGACCACCTTCTGGTAAGTCCCTCTCATGATTTTATACATTTTTCTGATAGTGTAATTTTCAATATTCTGCAGTTCTTGAATAGAGACCTCAATATCTTCTAAATATATTCTGGGCTTCAATATTTTTTAGATAATCCGTGATGTTTGCTTAGCTTCCACATCTTTAATTGGTTTGCTTTTTATATAGTACATATGTACCCATATAACCCACAACTTGTCCTTCTTGCTACATAAGTTCCACAATAATTTAATGACTGTTGCTTTGTTCTAAACTGCTATGTTAGTGATATTTAGTCCCCCACCAGATTTGGAATTGCAAATTCTATCCCATGCTAGAAGAGTTTTGCTTGATGTATCCACACCCCCCTCCACAAGTACCTTATGCAGATACTCTCAATATGTGTTGATGATCTTTTTTGGTAGCACAAATAACTAAGCCCCAAAGGTTTGAATTGCAAATAGGACACTCTTTATCAGTTGCACCCTACCCACATATGAAAGAAACTTTGTTCTCCAATTGGTGACCATATCTATCATTTTATCAAGCAAAGGTCGACACTGCATCACAGTTAGCCTCTTAGAGCTTAACGGGAAACCTAAGTACTTGAATGGAAGTTCCCCTTTTGATAACCCAAGTATACCCAATATTTGTTGTTGAGTAACTTGTGGAAGTCCACCAAAATATATAGAACTTTTATGCACATTTGCAATCAACCTCAAAGTCGTGAAAAATTGCGCCAGATAGAAGTTGTATCACCTCTACAAAAGAGCAATAGGTCATCAGCGAACCCCAATTGTACTAAATTTAGCCTTGCACATCTTGGATGGAACTTAAAATCAAGATTATTTTTAAGTTTCTTTTATAAGTCTGTTAAAGTACTCTTTTGTAATGACAAAACGAAAGGGAGCTAAAGGATCTCCTTACCTCAACCCTTTCTTAGCTGCAAATGGAGTAGTAGGCTTACTATTGATCATCATAGAATATGAAACTGTACTTAGACAAGTCATAATCCACTTTACAAATTTATTTGGGAAGTTCAATTGAATAAGCATTTGCTCAATAAAATCCCATTCCATTGAATCGTAGATTTTCTGTATGTCGATTTTTATTAAATTTGTTTTTAAAAGAACGAGTCACTTTCAACAAATTAGCCAATAATGAAAGCGGTTGTTGAATATTTGATTCTTAACTGATTAACCTACCCCAACTTTACCAACTAACATGGAAATTCATTAAACTATATTTTGTAACAAAAAAGGCTATTGAATTTTGCCCCCGTGTCATAGAAAGTAACTAGCGGTTGCAGCACCTTGTTATGGGTAAATATAGTTATCGACTTTATTTGATAATTAGATAAAGTTAAGTGATATTTTATTATAAAAGTATTTTAATTCCGGAGTTCGACCGATCACACAGTAAAACTGAAGAGAAAGAATAATTAATCTCTAAGAGAAAGAACGGTTAATCTCCGAAATACTACCGTAGAGCTGAGCTTTAAGAGGAATATTTCCTGTAATCTTGCACATAAAACAATCATTTCTTCTTGTAGACTTAATTTATCGAAATTACTGGGATAATTATGAATTTCTACCATTGACGGAATAGACAGAATTATCGTATAATACGCTATCGGTGGGAGATCGGGTACAGTAATCAAGTTAGACAGAATGAACCACTCTATTCCTCTAGAAGAAGAGGGAGAGAAAAAGTTTTGTAAGTTGATTAAAGTTTTCCTATAATCATAATTTTCTTACTTATTGTTTTTAACAGTAAAAAATCACGATTTACAGTACGCTACTACTAAATCAAAATAACATAGAAAGTTAAAATGTACACGTATTAAATGTCCTCATTCTTTAATTTTGAGTCGAAAAGAATGAAGAAACTCAAAATAGTCCAAGAGAGAGAGAGCAAGATTACATACTGTTGCAACGTTGATAGCAAAATAGCTAAACGATATCGCTTAAAAAAAAAAAAAATAGCTAAACGATATGTTCCTCCGTTTCAGAGGCAAAGCTGTAGCTGTATCCACATTTCTGGGTTTCAAATCCCAATTTGTCTATTCAACAAGCGCTACACCTGCCCCCGCCCATTTCTTGGTGAAATACCTTGTTGATTCTCTGGGATTTTCCAAACAAGAAGCAACCTCTTCATCTTCCAAGGTAACTTCATTCAAAACCTTAAAGAATCCCGATCTAGTCCTCAATTTCTTGATACAAAGTGGTTTGGACAAGACCCAGATTAAACGAATAGTTTCTAGAGAACCCACATTGCTATTCCGTAATGTTTCCAAAATCCTAAAACCCAAATTCCAGTGCCTTATGGATCTTGGATTATTTGGGTCGGACCTGGTGAATGTAATTTCCAAAGATACAACAATTTTTGATAGAGGTTTGGATACTCATCTGAGACCTACCATTGATTGTCTTAGGAAAACTTTGGGCACTGATGAAAATGTAGTTAAGGCTATAAAGAAAACTCCTTGGTTGCTTTCTTATGGTGCTTATCATACTCTTGAGGCTAATGTATTATTGTTGAAAAACGGTGGTGTTTCTGATGTGAAACTAAAAACACTTGTGCTTAGAAATCCTAGGTATATTATCCAAAAGTCTGAGTGGGTTAAGGATTTATTGCATAGGGTGGAGAAGGATTTTCGAGTTCCGCTTCACTCTCCTATTTTTCCTTACGGATTTCATACGTTAGCCTGTCAAAGGAAGTCTACACTGGAAAGAAAGATTGGAATTTTCAAGAGTTTTGGATGGTCTGATAATGATATACTCGAGATGTTCAGGAAGCTACCGCTTTGTTTTACTCAGTCAGAGGTTAGAATTAAGAAAGCATTGAACCTTTACATGAAGGAGCTTGGTTCCGGACCTGCTTACTTAGCTTCTCATCCTGCAATTTTGGTCTATAGTCTGGAAAAAAGGGTGGTACCTCGGATGCAAGTCTTGAAAATTTTGGATGAAAAGAAGCTTAAGAGGAGAAAGTGGAGTCTTTATCCTGTGCTGATGTTAACAGAGTCAAAGTTCATAGACTATTTTGTGCTGCCCTACAAGGATCAGATACCTGATCTGTATGAAATACACATGAAAACTCTGGCTCCTTAACAGTTATAGTCAGTGTTACCAAGAGTCATGTCCCAATAAAGCAAACATATGAATACAGTATTGTTTGTCATTTCAACTTATTTTGCTTTGTAGTGACAATGTTTTCCGGAGAAAAGCACCAATCTAAGTATCTTTAGTATTTGATAAACATCTAGCTAGCTCATAAATGTCTCTCTTTATGTCTTAAATACCTTACTTCATAAGAAAAAATGTCTCTCTTTATATCTTGTTGCTTTCAGTTCACATTTGGATTACTCAATGGTGTACCTAGTTTGTTAGTTTTGAAAAAAATGAGAACAAAAAAATGGGAGGTTCTATATTTCCATTAAGTAGAAAAGCAAGTGAATTAACTATTGTAGGAATTACTATTTTACCATGATGATATATGCCAGGTTTCAGGACATAATGTGCAGAGTGGTCAATGGTTTTGGCGTTTCTTGATTGTAACTCGGGCATCTTTTTCTATGGAGTTTATGTCTTTTCTTAGATTAGTGAGACGCTTTCAGAAAAGAAGTTTGCATATTCAGGAGTTAATTAGGATTTAATTACCATGGTTCAGAATGTACCTTGTTGTTTAACTCTCTTAGAGGTTACAATCAAGAGGAAGTTAGATTTTCTTATCAAGGAATTGGGATTAAAAGCGTACAGCTTGGCTTCAGCTTCCCTTTTATCATAAAATGTTGGACGAGAAGTTGGGTATGAGAGAACATTGTCTCTATCAAGTTCTCCGGTTAAGTGAATAAAAATTTGTAGAGCAATCTCTGCTGCCTTACAGCAATCAGATTCCCAATTTATATCTCACACAAGAAAATAGTGAAAAATTCGTATTTTGAGGAACACTTTTTTTGCTGTTAGGTGCAAAAATTTATATCTTTGCCTCTCACATTCACTTTGGTTGTTGAATTTGCTGCAATTCATCTCTTCAATACTGAATAATGCATATATGTAGACAAGAGATTATTGGAAAAATATTTTCACAAGTCAATGATCTTTTGAGTTTGACTGATTGTTATACATATCATATAATCAAGAAGCAACGTTTGAAATACGACTTACCTGACTCGTTTGTGTTGCTTGTTAGTTTCTCACTTTCTTTGCAGTTGTTCCAGACTTCCTATGACTAATAGTTTACATAGCGCCAACTGTCATTTACTCAACTCCACATCGTTGGTTGAGCACCGTGGAATTACTTGTTCTGTACTACACTTTGGCTAACAGTTTGGTGCCTAGGTATGAGGTCATTAATATTTTGAATAAAAAGTTTGCTGCCTAGATTAAGTTGAGTCTCTGCACTGATATGTGATTTTATCTGAATCAAAGTTCAGTGTGAAATTCATTCTTTTCCCAGAGAAAGAAGATGTTTGGTCGGGTCAATTGGTCTTCTGGCCTACAAATTTGTTTTATGTCAAATATCCCAAAAGAACTGAATATGAAATGCAAGAGATCTATTTCTTCTATTCAAATTGTAAACGATTATGTTGAACCATTTTCACACATATTATATGTGGAGCCATTTGAAATCATCATACTTGTATCAATTAATCTGTGCTATACTTTCATCTATCATGATAGGGTTGTCTTTGGATTCTATACTGCTATGCACTGACGTTGTTCAAGCTGTTTTTCTGAACTAAAAGTACCATATTTATATGTGGAAAATATCATATTTGACTCCACAGCAATGTGTTCTAGCTCTGTACAGCAAAAGGCATGTTCAAATTTTGCAAATTACATCATGGGTCTCCCTAGTCAGCAAATTTCTTGGCTTGTCGCCACAAAGTATTTTTTTCTGCAAGAGCCTTAACGGAGAACAACATAGGTCCCTCCTTAACATTACTTCTGAATATGCAATTGTTTTTGTCTTGTTATAGTTATTCAAAGGTAGTTCTGGCTATTTCTTTACTTTAGTAAAGGAGAAAGACAGATACCTCCTGAGCATCTTTAACCATAATGCTATCACTTTAGCTTTCTTAGATCCAGCCTAAAAGAACAGTTTCTTCAGTATTCATTTGATCTCTTCAGTATTTCAAAAGAAAGTATTCTATCTTTCTTCTATACAACAACAACAACCCAGTGAAATCTCATATGTGGGGTCTGGGTAGGGTAATATGTACGCAGTCCATACTCCATACCCCTGCCCTGAGAAAGTAGAGAGGTTGTTTCCGGTAGACCCTCGGCTCGGAAAGGATACAAAAGTAAAGCAGATAAGAAAGTTAAAAGAAAAAAATAACAATAAGCAACATTACCAGCAAGACAAACAAATAATAGTAGAAATCTGAGAACAAGAAATAAAAGATTAGAACTAAATAGAGCGCTAGATCTACGGGTACGAAGAAGATGCTCGGCTACCTAACCTTCTACCCTAATTCTTGACCTCCGCACCTTCCTATCAAGTGTCATGTCCTCGGTGAGCTGGAGCATCGCCATGTCTTGCCTAATCACCTCTCCCCAGTACTTCTTTAGTCTACCCCTACCTCTTCTTAGGCCCTCCACGACCAACCTCTCACACCTCCTTATTGGGGCATCATCGCCTCTCCTCTTCACATGTCCGAACCATTTAAGTCTCGCTTCTCGCATTTTGTCCTCCACGAGAGCCACTCCTACCTTGTTCCGATTAACTTCATTCTAATCCTATCCAGCATGGTGTTCCTGCACATCCATCTCAACATACTCATTTCAGCCACTTTCATCTTCTGGACATGGGAGTTCTTGACTGGCCAGCACTCAGCTCAATACAACATAGTCGGCCTGACCATCGCTCTGTAGAACTTACCTTTAAGTTTTGGTGGTACATTCTTATCACACAAACACCGGAAGCGAGCCTCCATTTCATCCACCCCGTCCCAATACGATGTGTAACATCCTCGTCAATCTCTGCATTTCCCTGTATAATTGGCCCAAGGTACTTGAAACTATCTCTCCTATGGATGACTTGTGAATCCAGCCTCGCATCCCCGTCCATTTCCTGATCCGCACCACTGAACTTGTACTTCAGATATTTTGTCTTGGTCCTGCTCAACTTGAACCCTTTAGACTCTAGGGTCTGCCTCCAAACTTTTAGCCTAGCGTCAACACCATCTCACATTTTATCAATCAGAACAGTGTCATTTGCGAATATCATGCACTACGACACCTCCCCTTGAGTGTGGCGCGAAGCACGTCCATAGCCAATGCTATTTCTTTCTTCTATCTCATCTGGATTTCATCTTGTACCACAGTTTTCGGCTAATCTAATAATTTAAAAGATGTTATTGCGGTTTGTTCTTAAGTTCTACGTTCATCACTGATATACCTCTGAAGAAATTTACTGAAACCTATAAGCTTCAGCCTTATTATCTGTGATCTGAGTTGGGAAGTCACATAACTAAGTTCGGCAGAAATAGAAACCCAAGAGAAATAATTTAAGGGGAAATTACATATAAATAAAACTCATACACAAATATTGCAATTAAGTGGCTCATATTTAACTTTGCAAAGCTGTAGCCCAAAAATAACAGGTTAAGATTCAACATTCAACTCCAAATAGGTTCTCGAAATTACTATTTAATTTTTTTTAAAAATACTCAAACTTTTAATCTAATCTTCGAATTAGTAATTGTGACTCAAATAGTAGTTTGACAAATCAAATCCATTTGGGTGGTAAAAATTAGATTTTTAAAATAATCCACCATTGTTGAACAAGCTTAAATAAGTGGGTTGAAATTTCTACCTGGCTTTATGAGAAATTTGGAGCGGACGTTGTTTAGACTTGTTAGGAATAGTATAAGGAGGTTATATATAAAATTTGAAGTCATTTAATGAAGATTTGGACTGATCCACCGTTGTTGAACAAGCTTAAATAAATGGATTTAAATTTCGGATATGGTCTTGTGAGAAATTTGGAGTTGGGTGTTAGTTAGACTTGTTAGAAATAATATAAGGAGGTTGTATATAAAATTTGAAGTCATTTGATGGAGATTTGGACTGTTTTGAACAGGAATTGCAACTGAAAACCGTGAAAGAAGTTCGTCGACAGATGCTTGTATAAGGTGTATAATAGTGTATAAGAGGTGTTTATACACCCATATACACTATTATACAAAAACTGACTTCGTCTTCTTCCTTGAGCCTCTTTTGAAATTTAACTTAAATCTACTGCAAATCATTCACATTTAAGTTTTGAACTCCTCTTGATAATTTCAATCAATTGGAGCAACACCCAATCCAAACATCTAACAAACTCTAAAAACGCAGATCCAAAATTTAACTCAATGTTAAAAAAAAAAAGAAGAAGAGAAATTAAAAAACAAAATCGTGAAGAGTCTCAAAAGCCACAAGGCTCTAGAACAAAAATATCCTTAGTTTTTGCAGTAAGTTTTTCTTGTCGTAACATGAAACGAAATGGGTAACTTGACGAACTAAATTTAATTTCATAGTTTTTAGAAGCAGTGATTTTAAGAAAACAGATTTTGAAATAGGAGTTGTCAGTTGATGCTTTTGCTAGTGCTTTTAAAATATGTACAATATGGGCTAGATCGGATAAAACTTAAAAATAGGGTCATTGTTTGTTATGATGTGAAGTCACGCGTATTTTCTTGTAATTCTTTCATAATTTAATACCCCAAACTATTTTATAAATTAGCCGGTTATATGATTTGAACCTATGACATCTACTAGCTAAAAAAAACTATGACATCTTGTTTATGAGACCCCCGTTCTATGCGTTATTATGATACATAAGAATTCGAGCTACATGGTGTGATAAGTTTCATTTTATGAGTGTAACTTGATTGATTGTATATAAAAAATTACATTAGGAGGTTACATAAAAGAAACTATTATAAAGTAAAATTAGTTACGTGAAACCTGTTCATATATAAATATATATCGATACATTAAAAAAATATATATATCGATACATTAAATTGGCATGGACTGTAAGTAAAATCCTATTTTACATTGTCAAATTGTACATTTCACTTTTGCTCTTTTTCCATATGACTTCTATGACTAGGCCAATTTAATATAGTACGAATTTCTGTTATTGTAATTTTATGTTTATTCATTTGCGTAAATAAATACTTTAAAAGTTTCAAATTAGGGTAATTGACAGGAATAGCCCCGTAAGGGACTAGTCTTAGCCGAATATCTCAAAATTGGCGATATTTAAAAAAGGCCCGCGGACCCACAATTATTGATCTTCATTGTTTCTCTTCTGAATTGATAGAACTTATGCTATATTTAGTCTACTAATCTGTTAAGTTGTTCATCAAAAGTCTACCAGGTTGACATAAATTTGCTCCTCAGGAATTTTTCTACCGGATTGGTAGAGTTTATATTATAGTTACTCTATCTATCTGTTAAATTTTTCATCGAAGTTTATCCGATTGACATAATTTTTCTGTTGTAAAGCCCTGTAAAATTTCGCTAAGGTATTCAAGTTTTGTGGTGCCGAGGTAGGGTGACGTGTACGGATGCGCCGCGGTACAGACTTTTTGGGTTGAAGAATGCATCGAGGTATTGGTGGAAAATATTTGCTGAAGGACCAGTTCTGCGGTCAGATTCGCGATCGCAGATCCATTCTGCGAGCCGCATACCCATCGCAGAGTTGAGTAGAAAAATGGTTGAATTATGAAGGTCGTTCTGCAGTCCATTTTGCGATCGCATATTTATTTCGCGGTCCGCATTTTTCATCGCAGATTTGGCATGAAAAATTTTGTTGGATGATTCTACGGTCCATTCTGCGACCGCATAAGTGGTTTGCGGACCGCAGACCTATCACAGACCAGTCCAGACCACCTCAGTTCTTAGCGTTGTTTTCGCGACCCATTTTGAGGGTCGCATATCTGTTATGCGGTCCATTCTACGACCGCAGACCTGAGTTCGGAGGGTCAATTTTTCTATTTTTATAACTTGACCCCATTTTGATAAATAGCTATTGGGGCTCATTTTGAAACGAATGTCTGGTAAATTTAGAGAAAGGTAAGAGTATTTTAGAGAGAGAAGGAGAAGGCCTAGCATTCTAAGCACCCATTCTTGCACCAATCTTCAAGAATCAAGGAAGCCACTCACTAGACCACCATCTACTCGGGTAAGTTCCTGTCCTATACCACCCATGCAAGTTATTTTAGGGTCTAAGTATACTGTGGGATTAAAAATAGGCCATGCATGTGACAATAACTTGTAGTATGTGGCGTTAATGAACTATTTTGGGTAGTTTCTTGTTGAAATTGGTTGAGGGAGGAAGGGATTACCATCGTAGAGCTTTGTATTCTATTTTGCATACTAGGTGTTTGAAAAAATTCCTAAGAGAGTTACACCATGGGAATCCTCTTAATTATTAACCGACTTTCGCTATCTTCCTATAGATTGTTATTGCTAGAAGTGTTGGGGCGTTATAGTAACTTAAGGAAAGCTCAGGCAAGGTATGTTGGCTAAACTTCTCTCTTGGAATCGAATTCCATGATGTTCCCGTAAGTTTCAAGTATGGTTGGCCCAAGTTCCTAATTCCCATGTTCCCAGTTATCCCGTACAAATGTTACTATTCCAAATAAACTTATGTTGAAAGATATGTACTAGAAATGTGTACCGAATGCTCATATCTTATCGTGCTCTCTTTCGGAAATGTATTCAAATATAACTAATGTGTCGGAAAAATATGATTTCAACCATGTTTTTAATTGCAAGTTGTTATGCCCAATAGTGAAAGAAAACTCAATGCGCCTAAGATCCCTATTGTTCATGTTCATGCTTTAAGGCCTTGATCTCAAATGCATTTACTGTTGATGGCCTATAAATATATTTGAAGGTGAAAGAACTAAAGTGAGATATAAAGCGTAGCCATGGTTGTTGTAGCTAGTGCATTTGATTTGAAGTCGTGTTTAAACCGTAAATCACCATGCCCTCCTTTATAACTATTTCCAATGTGATTTGAGTTCTTACATACTCAAGAATTGAAATTGTGTATTTCCCTTTGTGAAGAAGTATTTAAAAAATTATTGTGTATTACTCTCTTATGAATTTTTTTTACCTGTGTTGTGATTACAAGTCATTGTGCTCCTTACTTTGAAAAGGGATCTAATGAGTTTAAAGCCTTCATTACTAATGAACTTAAAGTTGTGATTTCTGGAATATTCTATATGTTGATGTTTATGTTGATGATCCTTGAAAGTAAAGAAATGAAAGCGTGAACTATGAAATACGGCCACCATGCCATGAAAGAAGAATCATAAGTATGGCCAAGAGGACCAATGAAATAATAATGATGTTGTGAATGGTTGAAGTTACTAACAAGGCTATATATAGTGTGAAAGGTAATGAGGTGAATATAAAAATATATTTGTACTTTTGTTTTCCTTGTGTGCAAATTAAAAATATTTTTGGGAGTATCATTATCAAACCGAGGAAGGGTGGGTCATAAGGCACACACGCGAAACTAAACGTGCCGGTGTAGGGG
The DNA here is from genome assembly GCA_002018475.1 of Nicotiana obtusifolia. Lineage (NCBI taxonomy): Eukaryota > Viridiplantae > Streptophyta > Magnoliopsida > Solanales > Solanaceae > Nicotiana > Nicotiana obtusifolia. Next base: position 229,416 of record MCJB01001303.1, on the reverse strand, counting down.
TGAATTGTGATTATTCCCCTTATTTGAGATGCAATTGAAATATTGATATGATTGTGATTATTCCCCTTAATTGGGATGAGATGATATTAGCTGTGAATTGGAAAGTCAACCCACACGACATATGTGGGAAGGCGGTTGTTACTAGGAGTAGTACTACCATATTGCGCACATGGTGGTACTACTCCTGGTAACACCTTTTTCGCATCACATGTCAAACTACATTGTCCGCGGGGAGATAGCCTAGTCGATCGGGCGTGATCGGACTCCGTGCTAAAAACACGGTGGTATATCGGTGCTAATAATCTCCCAACCAAAAATATATATTATTTTCGTATTTTTGAAAATTGTCATGTTTTAACTTGGCATTTGGATATAATTGATTGTTACTTGTTGCTTCTATGGTGTTTCCCCTTCTAATATTGGCATCTTATTTCGAAAGAGGACATTTAGCTTTACATACTAGTATTATTCCACATGTACTAGCGTCCCTTTTGCCGGGGGCGCTGCATCTTTAATAGATACAAGTGGTTCATCAGCGGGTGGTCTTGATCCTCGATAGCAGCTCCCTATTCAGCAGGTTTTGGTGAGCTCTACTCTGTTCCAGGCTTTATGTCATTTGATGTTGTATTTTGTGCTTTGAGGTATAGCCGGGGCCTTGTCGCCGGCACTTCCATTCTTTACTTCTGTTGTACCTAGAGGCTCCGTAGACAGGTTGTGGGTGGTGTCTTATATTGGGAATGGAACTAGAAGTGTTGGTATTTGGCAAATATGTTTTTCATCATATCTATAAACTTGTAATATTTTGAAAATCGTAAATGAATATCCTTTGAGTAATGGGAAAAGAATGTGGAACACTTTGGCTCTTTTCATGTCTATCACTTGTACTGATTCTTATATGGTTAATGAGCAAGGTTGGGTAGAAGGCATCTAGCTGACTTGCTTGGCCGGGTTATCTCAGTTGAGCGCCGGTCGCGCTCCCCGAGGTCGGGGCGTAACATCTTGTTGTTTTAACAAAGTATTCTTTGAATTTTTAACTTCAATCTCGATCAAACCACCCCAAATCTGCTCTAAATGATCTCAAATTTGAAACAAAGCTTCTAAATACTCAAAAGTAGAGGGGTATATTTGGTTCTTTTCCCTCTCTAAAACCCTAAAGCCCAAATTCCAGTGCCTTATGGACCAGGGGCTATCCGGGTCGGATCTGGTGAATGTAATTGCTAAAAATACAAAAAGTATGGAAATATGTTTAGATACTCATACGATACCTACCATTGATTGTCTTGGGAGAGCTGTGACCATATCCCTCATATAACAACTATTGCTCATTGTGAATTTTCCTTGGCATTTTCAAAATTGATCAGGAGGTTTTGTTTGGAAGGTTTTTGGATATGATTAGAAAGAAAGGACGCATGAAAGCTCAAAGTAGACTCAATATGATGGGTCGTACACTTACTACTCTTGGAATCGACTCTTTCAAGAAACCAAAAAAAACTCATGCCCCAGTTTTGAAAGTTTTAATTGCATTGATTTTATAAAATATTTTCGTAGGACAAAAATTACGTGCTTACACAAACGATTTTAATAATAATGAATCAGTGACTTTCTATATTTCATCATTAATTAAGAATTTTAAACTTTAAATATTTAAAAATTATTTGAGAAATAGAGACATTTCGCTAAGAGGGATAAAAAACGGAGACATTCGGGCCAAGACCAGTCTCGACGGGGGACATGCGGTGCATTGTTTTGTTCAAATGATGTACAAACACATAGGTCTAATCCCCATTTGTTAATAGACATTAGTTAAATGATAATGCTCAGCAGAGGCAAATGTTTAGCTCAGAGGATTCACTGCAATGGCGTTGGAGACCTCCTTTCCTTTTACTGTTTCAGGTCACAATTTCTCAACTCTTCATCCTCAACTCGTTTCTTTGTAAAATACCTGGTTGATTCTCTAGGGTTCTCCAAAGAAGAAGAAGCCTCTACATATTCCAAGTTAACTTCACGGAAAACCACCAGAGATCCTGATTTAGTCCTCAATTTCTTGAAACAAACCGGTTTTGACAACTCCCAGATTAAAACGATGGTCTCTAGAGCACCCAAATTGCTATTCTATGATGTTTCTAAAACCCTAAAGCCCAAATTCCAGTGCCTTGTGGACCTCGGGTTATCCGGGTTGGACCTGGTGAATGTAATTGCTAAAAATACAAAAATTATGGTAATAGGTTTAGATACTCATATGAGACCTACCATTGATTGTCTTAGGAGAACTTTGGCCACTGACAAAAATATAGTTACGGCTATAAAGAGAAGTCCTCGGTTGCTTTCTTTTGGTGGTCGTCATATTATAGATACTAATGTATTGTCGTTGAAAAACTGTGGTATTTCTGATGCGAGAATTAAAAAATTTGTGCTTCAAAATCCTTCTCGTGTTACACAAAATCCTGATCGTGTTAAGTATTTGTTGCATAGAGTGGAGAAGGATTTTTGAGTCCCGCTTGGCTCCCCTAGTTTTCTTTATGCATTTCATGTTTTATCTGCGCAAAGTAAGTCTACATTTGATAGGAAGATTGGAATTTTCAAGAGTTTTGGATGGTCTGATAATGAAATACTCGAGTGATTCAGGAAGTTACCGCCTTGTATTGCTCTCTCATAGGTTAGAATTCATATAGCATTGAATCTTTACATGAAGGAGCTCAGTTTTGAACCTTCTTACTTGGCTTCTCATCCTGCATTTTTGGCCTATAGTCTGGAGAAAAGGGTGATACCTCGGATGCAAGTCTTGAAAATTTTGGACGAAAAGAAGCTTGAGAGGAGAAAGGTGAATCTCTATTATGTTCTGACCTTAACAGAGTCAAAGTTCATAGACTATTTTGTGCTGCCCTACAAGGGTCAGATACCTGATCTATATGAATCGCACAAAAAAACTGTGGCTCCTTAGTAGATATGGTTTACTTTTGGCACTAAGGGTGCTGAGATCTTTCTAAAATTATCAGTTGTAGTCAATATTTTTTTTGCATTTTTTTTTCCAGTTTGTATTCTAAAATGCCACAGCTGGTGTTGCCAAAATTCATTCCTGGAATTGGTTCATAGTTTACTAAAAGACCTTCCTCATATATACAAGTTTCAACTACTCTGAGCTATATGCAAATTCAACCTTGCCATTTGAAGCTTTTCGGATTCAACAGATCTTGATAACTGATTCCCTTTGGCAGTTACCACCAAGTTTGTTCCAGAAGACAAAGTAAAATACTTTTTCCTCTTTGGCATTGTTTATATGATATAAGGGTCTGATTTTCTCTCTGATGGATGACAAAAGGATGTATGATTTCCCGTTGGGAAGTTCTTCTATCTTGTCCGGTCAAAAGAAGTCTACGCTGGAAAAGAAGATTGGAATTTTCAAGAGTTTTGGATTGTCAATGATCATATACTCGAGATGTTCAGGAAGCTACCTCATTGTGTTGCTTTCTCAGAGGTTAGAATTCAGAAAGCATTGAATCTTTACACGAAGGAGCTCAGTTTTGAACCTTCTTACTTGGCTTCTCGTCCTGCATTTTTGCCCTATAGTCTGGAGAAAAGGGTGATACCTCGGATGCAAGTTTTGAAAATTTTGGACGAAAAGAAGCTTGAGAGGAGAAAGGTGAATCTCTATTATGTTCTGACCTTAACAGAGTCAAAGTTCATAGACTATTTTGTGCTGCCCTACAAGGATCAGATACCTGATCTGTATGAATTGCACAAAAAAACTGTGGCTCCTTAGTAGATTTGGTTTACTTTTGGCACTAAGGGTGCTGAGATTTTTCTAAAATTATCAGTTGTAGTTTAATAATTTTGTGCTTTTCTTTTTTCAGTTTATATTCTAAAAAATAGAGCTTGCATTGCCAACAATCGTTTTATGATTTAGGGCGCAGATTATTGAAAGACCTTACTGTTGTGAGCTATATGCAAAATCAAAGCTTACCATTTGGAATGGAGATCAGAGTCAGGGAAAACAACACCTTTTTTTTGTTTTTTTTTGTTTTGTAACAGTAGTACTGCAAGGGGAAAGCTAGCGACAACTTGGACTATTTCATCCTGTACCAGTTATTTCTCACCAGTGCATCGAGTAATTTTGCCCAACAAAGTTTAAGTATATAGAAAGAAATCATCTAACTTGTGCAGATACACGCCAACTCTGCTCACAAGGCTTAAGTGTATGTAGAGAAATCATCTAATATTTTTATGGAAGCAATAGTTTTATTTCTTTTCCTAAATCCAAAAAGCAGTCCATCAAACTAAACCAATTCATCAACGACCACGTATGGACTTTCCAAACCACATGGCAAGTTGATGTCCTATTCCAAATTAAAATCCTAATCGCCTAATTATAAGCTAAGTTGATGACCATTCTACTTTCAACTGAGACAATAATTACTTATTTTATTTTCTACAATTATGACTCAAATATCCCAAAATTGTGAGTGTGAAAGTAAAAATATCTTTAGATATAAACCCTTAAACTCAAAGATAAATTCTCGAAAAGAATTGATAAATTGCAGAAAAACGAAATTGGGTTGTGAAACATTTCTACTGTAGAAGATCCAACATAGTATCCGCTGTTTTGTTTCGAACTATATATACATATATATAAAGAGTTGGAATCACTTATATATTTGTCTTGGGTCTATTGAGTAATACAATGGATAGGTGTTGCTCCCAGGGCTTTGGTTCAGTGCTAAGGACGGAGGGGCTTCAAATTTTCATACTTGATTGTCCTGGTGCTTCAAACTTCTAGCGATCATCAGGAGCATGCTTTAAAATTCTGGCACGAGGCTAATTTTTCTTAATGGGATCAAAATATAAATGATGGTTTACAAAAGGTTCATCCACCGTAATTATTCAATTGCTCATGTAAGAACTGGAGAAGGCTAAACTTACAGTATACAGTATGCTTTGCTTATCAATAAATAAATAAATAAGATATAAGTAATTAAAATGGCTAGTTAGCAACATTATGACAACGTTCGAATTGGAATTGGTCAATACTTTTTATGTTCACATTGAGATGGCATTAGGGACTTGACATCCATTATGTTTCCAAACAAATAGTGCCCCTTTTTCGAAGAAAAAAAGAAGAGAGAGATTCCAATAGTGGCAGAAATCTTCATTCTCTTTAAGTGCAAGAGAAATAGATAGAGAGTCATGTATGATCTAAATGCTTTTTTGGTGTTGGGCCTCTTGGCCCTAAATAAATAAAAAGGAAACACGAAAAAGGGGGTCGCACGTATAGTAAATAAAACATGAAACATGGGAGGAGGGAAAGGATACATTAAAGGCATGGAAGGAAATTAAAGAAGCAGAACGTTACTGAAAACTTCATTTATTCCAAAAGTTCAGACCTTCACGTTTTAGCAGAGACCTTCTTCAATGGACTCCCCTTTTGCTTTGCATTTGCTAAATGCTCTCTTCTCTTTCCTCATGTCCCAATTATGGATAGTTATTTTTAAGGTGACAATAATAGTTCAAATCTTTTTTTCACTTTCAATACATATTAATTAAAAGCAAAATATTAACAAGTTCCACATTTGAATTTAAAAGTCTTTAAGAAGGACAAGAAAAAGACCAATTAGTGGGTATATAGTACTAATAATAAATCGAGCTAGTTCTTCTCAAATACACATGAAACAAAGGTAAAAAGTTATGGAGTTGGGACGGCGGGGTTGCAAGGTGTCAGGGCCACCATACTTATCTGGAGTTACATTTTTCTGAAACCCAAACGAACTAACTTGTCAATTTTTATGAGATTTAACTTATATACATAAATAATGGTATTCTTTATACATAACTGTATTTTAGCCTATAGTAACAAATTTTCATAATAACTATTTTTAGACGATTTAATGACGTAACAATATTTTTATGTTAGGTAAATAACTTAAAGTCAGAAGGGGAATCTTGGAGCAATGGTAAAGTTGTCTTTGTGTGATTTATAGGTTACCGATTCGAGCCATGGAAGTAGCCACTAATGCTTGCAATTTAAGCTATTTACATCACACTTTTTAGAGTGGACTCTTGTCCAATTCCGCATAAACGCAAGATGTCTTGTGAAGCCCTTTTGTCGGGGGAGGAAAACAAATTTGGATTTGTATATGTATATATCTGTGGGGATTAATTAGTTTGGAAGAACTCAACAAAACCTGTGAATCCTTCAAAAAGTGCCGTGTATCATGTGAAGTTCATCAGGTGTACATCCTACATTAAAATCACCTCTTCACTCTTCATTTCAAATTTCAATATATATAATCTTCCCTTATTATAAATATTTGACAAGTTGGTCCCAAATTTTCTGCTTCATTATCTTTCACACATCCTCCACCGTTTTTAGTTATATTTCTTTTCAGCCATTTGGCCAACACATTCCTACATATTTTCAAGTATTCTGTTGGCTGGTCCTGTAAAAGAAGGCAGACAACAGAAATTCGAAGACATGGTGACTACCACTTCTTCATTTGGATTTCTGACTCTTTCAATTGTTACTCTTGTTCTAATGCTAGTCGGCTCTACCCAAAGCCTACGGCCATATCATTGTAAGTGCCCACTGTCTTTAATTTGTCCTATGATATATATCTTCGTGAGTTTATGTTATATATATATACTGAATATAAATATTTTTATGCCATTATAAATAGTACTAATATTTAATTGTTAAGCGCTATTTATTTTTTTATTTTTTAAGTTACTATATAAGGCTTGATATACATGTGCAGTTATATGTTGTTATAAGTCAAATTAACATATGATAACAGTAAAAAAAAATTTTACACAGTCACTACACAAAACCCAATTAAAATGAAAAATAAGGGGGGAGAGGAGAGAGGAGCTAGCTAGCTAACACTACGTCTTCCACTCTAATGCTTTCGACGCACATATCATTTTATTTACTTTATTATTATTATTATTAATATAAGTGAACAAGGGGTATGAACACAATGGTCCTGAATTATACAAAATTTGTTGAATATTAAGTTTTATTTGGGCCATCTTATTAGCGAATTGACACGTGTACCACGCTTTTACTTTACCAAACCGCATGTACTTCACTATTTCAAATACACTATAACTCTTTGATTATCAAGCTCTTCACTCTAATTCTTTCTCCTAAGATGCTCTCTGTAATTTTCTTTTATAATGCTGGAAGTCTCTTTATTTTGATTGACAAGCTTCCAGTCTTCCGATTACAAAATGCATTACTATTTTCTATTTGGTATATCTATATATTTCATAGGCAACACTATAATACTTTCGCAAAAACATACACATAAATATTAATTGTTCTTCCTTCGTTGAATTAGCAATTGATATTTTTGCCTCTCAATTGAGACATAACGATGTTAAAACTAGTAGACCTATATGTTAGGCATATTATTAATTAACGTTGTCTGCTCATACAATTTCAGTTACCTACCAAGGGAAAGGAACAAACATGGACAAGCAAAACAATATTGACCACCTTAAGGTAATTTAATTTGTATCCTAATATGAAACCATTTGACATCTAAGCCTTCTCTCCTCTTTATAAAATGCTGAAAAGAACTTCTGAATTGCAGGAAGAGAGAAAAGGGGATCAGTTAGGAATGGAGTTGTATCCAACAGGATCAAGCCTACCAGATTGTTCCCATGCTTGTGGACCTTGTTTTCCTTGCAAGAGAGTTATGGTGAGCTTTGAGTGCTCCATTGCTGAGTCTTGCCCCATTGTTTACAGGTGTATGTGTAGAGGCAAATACTACCATGTCCCTTCCAATTGATCCATCTCGTGCCCGGAAACGGCTTAGGAAAACTTGTCACTGAAAATTCCATTTTTTCCATGTAGTGTAATGTTTATTATGGACTAGTATTATGCCTTTTGGGTTATGCCAGGTTTCCTTCTTGAGAATAGAGAGGTCAATAGATGTAGTAGAGTTTTTTTTTTTTGTCCGTTGTAGTAGAAAGAATTAAGATATTGTTTGTGGTAATTGTGTAAATAGAAGGAATTAGTGATGTTGTAAGAGTTTTGTAGGTGTAGTAAGATGTTCTCTTGCTTTTTTTGCAAGATTTTTGTACTTTTATTTGCATGATATGCTAGCTACTAGATATTATGTCTATGACTTGTCTATGGCCATTGTCCTCTACTGCTTGCAATGCTTAACTATGTCAAATCCCATGTCAAATTTAAACTACTAACATATGGAAAAATCTAAGAAAAATAGGCGTTGGAATAAATAATACGACTGATTGGGCCAAATATTACCATTTCTTAAACATGGAATGACGGGTGATATAACTTTTGGTTTGGCGTATTTAACATCTACGGATCCGTGGCGCAATGGTAGCGCGTCTGACTCCAGATCAGAAGGTTGCGTGTTCGATTCACGTCGGGTTCAATCCCCCGATCCAGGGTCCCTTTTTTTGCTTCATTTTGCCTACTGTGTATAATCATCGTTAAATGCCTTTTTTGTTGTCAAATAAGGCTGCATTAGACACACTTATCTTAGTTATTTGAGGAACATTAGTCACTCATAAAACTCTCGACCCAAAGTAACTCTAATTTCAAATCACGAGCATGATGCCAAAATTTCATTTGTACAATAAAAATTGAATTTTGCCTCATATATGAAATTGTTTTGCAGACAAAATTTTCAATCTTTTTATTTTTTAAATTTCGTGGCCAATAAAATCGAGTCATGTAATTGAATGGATAGAGTAATACTTATCAATGCGAGTTGTTTCGATAACTCAAAAGAAGCAGGTTTTTTAGAAAGAAAAGAACTTTTCGCTTGATCTCAAAGGGGGATAAATCATGAACGGACGCCAAATATTATTTGCTATCGATGTTTTCTAGAATTTTTGGTGTTAACTCCCAAAGTACATATTAAAACCATTGGTATCTTTGATAAATCCGTATTGCTTAAGCTTGCTTATGCTTTCATATTATCATATTTTGACAGATGTAAGAGTTAACATTATTATAACTAATTATTTTCACACTTTTCTTTAAATTAACAAAAGGCATATTGCCGTCAAAAGCTTACCAAACGGTTGCCGGAAACTAGCTGCCATTAATTATTAAGAAATTAGTAATAAAAACGAATATTTATAGCTACATTTGTTTTTGCCGCCGAATTTTCCAAATTCAGAAATTCTTCTCAACTAACTTCCGGAAAAGTAAAACTCCATGTAACAACCTAGCTCACTAGTGATATTGTTCGCTATAGGCCTAGGCCCTCACAGATTTAAAACGCGTCACTAGGATCTAAGGCTTGTTAATATATATACCCAGCATCCCTCTTGTGTTTTGTCGATGTGAGATTCTGTCTAAAGTCTGTGGTGTTTCACCCTAGTTCCTCAGTCCATCAAATTTCTTAGGTATGAACATTGGGTTTACTGAGCTGAATTTCTGCACCAGTTGATTTTTTTTGCATTGCCTTTGCTTCTGCTATTTTTTGAAACCTCTGTCTTCAATACCAGAAGGGGGCCTTGGAGCGACGGTAAAGTTGTCTCCGGGTGATTTATAGGTCACAGGCTCGGGCCTTGGAACAGCCAATGATATTTGCATCAGGTAAGCTGTCTATTTGGCATCTTGCAGATTTTTCTTCTTCATTGTGGGGATGGACCCCACAATCTTTTTCTTCTTCATTATGTGGGGTCCATCGCCATAAATGAAACAAAAAAAAAGAAGAAGATTGTGGGGTCCATCCCCATAATGAAGAAGAAAAAGATTGTGGGGTCCATCCCCACAATGAAGAAGAAAAATCTGCAAGATGCCAAAATTGGTGTTAGGTACCGAAACGCACCGAAACACGTTTTGACCAAAATTGGTTTTGGTTATGACACTTCTTCCTATAAATAAAAGCCTTCAACTTCTCATTTTGATACACCAACAAAGAGAGAAAGAAAGAGTGAGGTTTCCCAGATAAGGTATAAGAAAATAGCCTGTGAGAAAAATGGAGAGTAAGTGATATTGTAGTGAGGTGGGAATATCAAAAGAGGGCTATTTCTTTTGAGTGTTGTAGTGGTCTTTGGAGTACTTTACTCGGACCTACAAAGTGTAGAATTTCTTGCTATACTGATATCAGCTGCTCGTTTCGGGGCCATGATTTTTTCCTTATTCAAAAGGATTTTTCACGTAAAAATCTTGGTATCATTATCACTCTTTTATTCTTGTTAATTACCGTATCTAGGTGCTACATTATTATTTTACTTTTATTACTGTGAATATTATTTTTGTAGGGAATTTATTTTCCACAACTGGTATCAGAGCACAGGTTCTGCTCATAACAGAAATATTATTCACGATCAGTAGTACTATACTCGAAGAAAATAAATGTCCAGAGTAAAGTACGAGGTAAAAAAATTTAATGGAGATAGCGGTTTCTCAACATGGCAAAGAATGATGGGGGATCTGCTAATCTAACAAGGATTACACAAGGTACTAGATGCTGATGCCAAAAAGCTTGATACCATGAAAGCTGAGGATTGTGCTGACTTGGATGAAAGGGCTGCTAGTGCAATTAGGTTGCACTTATCATATGATATGGCAAATAACATTATTGATGAAGACACCGCACGTGGCATTTGGACAAGGTTGGAAAGCCTATACATGTCCAAAACGTTGACAAATAAATTGTACCTGAAAAAGCAGCTATACACCCTACACATGGGTGAAGGTACGAATTGTTTGTCACATTTACATGTGTTTAACGGACTAATCACATAGCTCGCTAATCTCGGAGTGAAAATCGAGGAAGAAGATAAAGCCATCTTGCTGTTGAACTCGTTGCCATCTTCATACGATAATCTGGAAACAATCATCCTGCACGGTAAGACTACCATTGAGTTGAAAGATGTCACATCGGCTCTTCTACTCAATGAGAAGATGAGAAAGAAGCCTTAAAATCAAGGACAGGCTCTCATCACAAAAGGTAGAGGCAGGAGTTATCAAAGGAGTTCGTGCAACTATGGTAGATCTGGAGCTCGTGGGAAGTCTAAGAACCGATCCAAATCAAGAGCCAGAAATTGCTACAATTGTGATCAACCAGGTCACTTCAAAAGAGATTGCCCAAATCCAAGGTAGGGCAAAGGTGAAACTAGTGGCAAGAAGAATGACGACAACACAGCCGCCATGGTGCAAAACAATGATAATATTGTCCTCTTTATAAACGAGGAAGAGGAATGCATGCACTTATCAGGTCCAAAGTTGGAATGGGTGGTTGATACAAATGCATCTTACCATGCGACACCGGTAAGAGATCTTTTTTGTAGATATGTAGCATGTGATTTCGGCACTGTGAGAATGAGTAACATAAGTTAATCAAAGGTTGCGGGGATTGGTGACATTTATATCAAGACAAATGTGGGATACACATTGGTTCTAAAGGACGTGCGACATGTACCTGATTTGCGGATGAACTTGATCTCGAGAATTGCTTTAGACCGAGATGGATACGAGAAATATTTTGCAAATCAAAAGTGGAGACTCACCAAAGGGTCATTAGTGATTGCAAAGGGAGTTGCTCGTGGCACATTGTACAGGACAAATGCAGAAATATCCAAGGTGAATTGAACGCGGCACAATATGAGATTTCTGCAGATTTGTGGCACAAAAGGATGGGTCATATGAGCGAGAAGGGATTGCAGATTCTTGCCAGGAAATCACTCATTTCTTATGCCAAAGGTACAACTGTAAAATCTTGTGACTACTATTTATTTGGTAATCAGCATAAAGTCTCATTTCAGACATCATCTGAAAGAAAATTGAATATACGTGATTTGGTATATCCTGATATTTGTGGGCCAATGGAAATTGAATTCATGGGCGGTAACAAATATTTTATTAATTTTATTGATGATGCTTCACGAAAATTATGGGTTTATATTTTGAAAACCAAAGATTAGGTGTTTCAAGTTTTCCAGAATTTTCATGCTATGGTGGAAAGGGAGATAGGCCAAAAGCTAAAGCGCCATGAAAAGACAGTTCCTGGAACCCCACAATACAATGGTGTAGCTAAAAGGATGAACTGCACTATTGTGGAGAAGGTGAGAAGCATGCTCAGAATGGAAACTGCGTAAGTCATTTTGGGGTGAAGCAGTTCAGACAGCTTGTTACCTGATCAATAGGAGTCCATCAGTTCCGTTGGCATTTGATATCCCAGAGAGAGTTTGGACCAACAAGGGGGTGTCCTACTCGTATTTGAAGGTGGTCGGTTGCAATCATTTGCACATGTACCAAAAGAGCAGAGAACAAAGTTGGATGATAAATCTGTTCCCTGCATATTCATTGGATATGGAGATGAAGAGTTCGGATACAGGTTGTGCAATCCTATAAAGAAGAAGGTCATCAGAAGCAGAGATGTAGTCTTCCGAGAAAGTGAAGTTGGAACTGCTGATGATATGCCAGAGAAAGCCAAGAACGGTATAATTCCTAACCTTGTTACTATTCCTTCTACTTCTAACAATCCCACAAGTGCAGAAAGTAGGACCGACGAGGTTGCCAAGCAGGGGGAGCAACCTGGTGAGGTTATTGAGCAGGGGGAGCAACTTGATGAATATGTCGAGCAAGTGGAGCACCCCACTCAGGGAGAAGAACAACCTCAATCTCTGAGGAGATCAGAAAGGCCAAGGGTAGAGTCATGGAAGTATCCTGCCACAGAGTATGTCCTCATCAGTGATGAGGAGGAGCCAGAAAGTCTTAAAGAGGTGTTGTCCTATACACAAAAGAACCAATAGATGAAAACCATGCAAGAAGAGATTGAATCTCTACAGAAAAATTGCACGTACAAGCTGGTTGAACTTCCAAAGGGTAAAAGACCACTCAAATACAAATGGGTCTTTAAACTCAAGAAAGATGGAAATGACAAGCCGGTCAGATACAAAGCTCGATTGATGGTAAAAGACTTCGAGCAGAAGAAAGGTATTGATTTTGAAAAAAATTTCTCACTTGTTGTCAAAATGACTTCTATTCGAACAATCTTGAGCTTATCAGCTAGCCTAGATCTTGAAGTGGAGCAGTTAGACGTAAAAACTGCATTTCTTCAGGGAGATTTGGAAGAGGAGATTTATATGGAGCAGCCGGAGGGATTTTAAGTAGCTGGAAAGAAACACATGGTGTGCAAATTGAATAAAAGTCTTTATGGATTTAAGCAGGTACCAAGGCAGTGGTACATGAAGTTTGACTCATTCATGAAAAGTCAAACTTACATAAAGACCTATTGATCCACGCGTATACTTTAAAAGATTTTCTAATAATGAATTTATTATATTATTATTGTATGTGGATGACATGTTGATTATAGGACAAGACAAGGAGCTGATTGCAAGGTTGAAGAGAGATTTGTCCAAGTCATTTGATATGAAGGACTTGGGCCCAACACAACAAATTCTGGTTATGAAGATAGTTCGAGAGCGAACAAGCAAAAGTTGTGGCGGTCTCAGGAGAAGTACATTGAACGTGTACTGGAGCGGTTCAACATGAAGAATGCTAAGGCAGTCAGTACACCTCTTGCTGGTCATATGAAGTTAAGCAAGAAGATGTGTCCTACAACAGTAGAGGAGAAAGGAAACATGGCTAAAGTTCCTTATTCTTGAGTAGCTGGAAGCTTGATGTATTCAATGGTATGCACTAGACCTGATATTGCTCATGCAATTGGTGTTGTCAACAGGTTTCTTGAAAGTCCTGGGAAAGAACACTGGGAAGCAGTCAAGTGGATACTCAGGTACTTGAGAGGTACCACAGAGATTGTTTGTGCTTTAGAGGATATGATCCAATCTTGAAGGGCTATACAGATGCTGATATGGCAGGTGACATTGATAACAGAAAATCCATTACTGGATATTTGTTTACATTTTCAGGGAGAGCTATATCATGGCAGTCGAGATTGCAGAAGTGTGTCGCACTCTCTACAACTGAAACGGAGTATATTGCCGCTACTGAAGCTGGCAAGGAGATGATACGGTTAAGACGGTTCCTTCGAGAGCTTGGATTGCATCAGAAGGAGTATGTCATCTATTGTGACAGTCAAAGTGCAATAGACCTTAGCAAGAACTCCATGTACTATGCAAGGACCAAACATATCGACGTGAGATATCACTGGATTCGAGAAATGATAGAGAATGAATCTCTAAAAGTCTTGAAGATTTCTACAAGTGAGAATCCTGCAAATATGCTGACCAAGGTGGTACCAAGAGACAAGTTCGAATTGTGCCGACATGCACTCAAGCTAGAAGTCCGGTGTTACCTCCTTCAGGTGAATGAGTCTAGAGGGGGAGATTTGTGGAATCCATCGCCATAAATGAAACAAAGAAAAAAAGAAGATTGTAGGGTCCATCCCCATAATGAAGAAAGGAAATGATCATGGGGACCGTTCCCCATAATGAAGAAGAAAAGCTGCAAGATGTCAAAATTGGTGGTAGGCACCGAAACGCATTGAAACATGTTTTTGACCAAAATTGGTTTTGATTACGACACTTTTTCCTATAAATAGATGCCTTTAGCTTCTCATTTTGATACACCAACAAAGAGAGAAAGAAAGAGTGAGGTTTTCACAAATAAGGTATCATAAAATAGTCTGTGAGAAAAATAGAGAGTGAGCGATATTGTAGTGAGGTGGGAATATCAAAAGAGGATTATTTCTTTTGAGTGTTATAGTGGTGTTTGGAGTATTTTACTCGGACCTGCAAAGTGTAAAATTCCTTGCTATAGTGATATCAGTTGCTCATCTTGGGACCGTGATTTTTTTCTTATTCAAAAGGGTTTTCCACGTAAAAATCTTGATATCGTTGTCACTCTTTTATTCTTGTTACTTACCGTATCTCGATGCTACGTTATTATTCCGCTTTTATTACTGTGAATACTATTTCTGTAGGGGGTTTATTCCCAACAGCCTAGCCCTTGGGGTTGCGGCCTTTCACCAGACTCGTGTGTGACTTGGTGACTTGGAGCAATGATAAAGTTGTCTCCATGTGACTTATAGGTCACGGGTTCATGCTTTAGAATCAGCCAGTGATATTTGCATCAGCGTAGAATTGTGACCCTTAACCGGACCCTGATTGAATGTGGGATGCTATCACATTCCTTGATATTCTTAAATTGCTTTTATGTAGTCTTCACCCATAATATTTTCCTCATTTGGAAATTTTGGTGTACAATTGATAGCAGTGACAGAGCCAAAAATTTTAATAAGGGGATTCAAAAAATTTGAACTTGTGACCAATATCAATTTTTTACTACCTTTGCCACTACAAGGGACTCAAAAGTTAATATATATGAGAAAATTATTTTACGCTATTTGCACAGCACAATTTTCCAACAAAGACAGATTCAATTGAAACCCCTTCCTTGGTTGTGGCACCGCCTCTGATTGATAAGAATAGACAAAAAAAAGTAGGGAAACGGCTATTATGGAGTGAACTTGTTGGGCATGCTCTATGTATCTGTTGTGTGGCAACGATTCTCTATTTTTATTCAGCATTTTAGCTTTTACTGGATATTTTGAAAAATGGAAAATATTGGTATAATCTCAATTTTGAGGAAAGATATCAAAGTGTTGTTAAAGCTCAATCCTTTAATCTAAAGCCTTGGTCTAATTGAAGTTTGACGTGCAGCATGTGTATTTCATTGCCCGTTATCGAGTGATTGCGTCGTGTCAATGAAATACTATTCCATTGCTTCATTTACCAGTTAATTGGAATACAGATATGGATCTTAAGGGTCAGCTAATCGAATGACTAAATAAACCATCTTGTCAGGTTTTGGCATGGATGTAGTCGATGATGCTGATCAGTTACCAGAAACACCGAAAAATGAAGTAACATCCTTCTTTGAGTCAGCTCCACCGCTGAAGGATGCTGCTGAAACTGAAAAAAGTTTGAAGGAGTTTGTTGACCGCAATACTTCATTATCAGGCAATTATTATTTCTTTAAATATCAACATCTCATAGTTTTTAGCCTTTTTATTCTCTTACCTTCAAATATAGATTGCCACTAAACTTTATTTGTGTATCCATGTCCAGTGAATGGAAAAGCAAACAGGGTGGTCTGCGTGACTTCTGGTGGTACAATTGTTCCGTTGGAAAAGCGATGTGTTCGTTATATTGACAACTTTGCTTCTGGTCATAGAGGGGCCGCATCCACAGAGTATATCACGACTATCATGCTTAGATGCTTTGTTTACATTTGAGCTCTACATACATTTGACATTCAAAAATGACAATGGAATTGCAGATACTTTCTGAAGGCAGGTTATTCTGTAATCTTTCTCTACCGGAGGTTTGTAATCAAGTGCCAAGTTAATTTATCTGATTATCGAGATAAGTTGATTTTAGAGTAGTAACACCATGAGATATGCAGGGGGACCTGCCAGCCATTTTGTAGTTTGCTGCCCGATGACCCGTTGCTTGAGTGTTTTACTGTAGCTAATGATTCAATTATTGAAGGTATGTAGTTTTTACACTTTCATGCTCAATATCATGGCACATGCTACATTCATCTCAACCGACATCATATTTTCTGCCTTTTAATAGCATGTTCACAAGGAATTCCCTATAAACTTCCTAGGTCCCCATAAATAATAGTCAAATGCTCAACACCTCCTCATACTTAACAATATAGAGGTGCAGGTGAATAATAATGAACTAGATGGAGGGAATCATAAGGAAAAGAAAGTCAAAAGTTAGTTCAACCCTCAACCCCAAATTAATTGGGTCGGCTATATAAATGCTCTATATCTAGTCCAGCTTATTCCTGTCGTTCATTCCAATATTAATACATAATTGTTTTTTCAGGCGATTAGGAGTTCTTTTAAGGTAGAGATTCTCGAAATCTCACACCTGTCCCTAGACATACAAGTCTGACTATATTAAAATGACTTCTGCAAACACCAGATATAATGTAAGTGAAATGACAATTTTATTTTCAATCTAATGACATTTTTTTGTTGCACTGGTTTTCAGTGGATCCATTGCATGCTGAAACAGTGAAGAGAGCCATTGCTGAAACTCGTGCAGTATGAATTATTACTTATTATTCATTTTCTTCCTATTTGTTTGTTCTAAATGTTATATTTATTCAATTTGAAAAATCACTGAAGCATTTAATAATTGCAGGCGGTTGCGGACGGCATCCTGTTGAAACTTCCATTTACAACAATATTCGAGTATTTGCAGGTTTCTTTTAATAGATCAGTGAAATCTGTTTCACTTTAAAATCAATGTGAATTGTCAAAACTTCAACTTCAAATAAGCTTCATATGAACTTCTTTAGCATGCTCTGCAAAGGCCAGTAGCACTTTTATTAATGTTATTTTTGTTACTGGCAGATTCTTCAGCTGATTTCTGCTTCTTTGAGCGGCGTTGGGCCTAGTGCTATTTTCTATCTTGCAGCTGCCGTTTCTGATTTTTATGTTCCGTGGGAAAGCATGGTAACCATTTATGTTCTTGAATATATCTTCTCCTATTTTGCATTTGCTTTTGTTGTATTTGCGTTACGGAATGGATGGATTTAGTGCTTTGTGAATATTATAAGACATGTCTGAATCGACTTATAAAAGAGAAAATGGTTCTAGATCTGTTTCCTCTAAATGTGCTGCTATCTTTTTACATATTAGCTCTTTTTCAGGCTTTACATAAGATCCAGTCAGCATCTGGTCCTCTGGACATGCGACTCGCCCAAGTACCAAAGATGCTTTCAGTGCTTAGGAATGAGTGGGCACCTATGGCGTTCTACATATCTTTCAAGGTTGGTGATCATCTTGCATGGTTTGGTAAAATTGTGAACTTTAACAATGCTGCACTTTGTCTTTTGAAAAGAAAAGAAAAAAACTCTACTTGTGAAGAAGTGGTGACGACAGGAATCCTTTAAATCTTTAACATCTTTTGTATGTGAGTGTGTTTATGTATGGTGTACGTGTGCGTATGCCTATGTTGTGTTGTATATGTTTGCGTATTTAGCTATTTAAATTCACTTGTCAAGATGAACTGAAAAGACACCTGAAATGATCCACTTCGTGAAACTTTCAAGATCAAAGTCAAGTTCCTTATATCTTACTTTTGCAACTCCAGAAATCTGCTTTTGAGCTTTTTTTACATGTTTGACTCACTTTTTCAAGTTTAATATTTTATATCTTTCACAACTAGTTACAACAGTTGAAACTCGTTAAAGAATTAATATTTCAGTATAATGTAAACCCTTTTCTGTCAAACCAGCTGTATTTGTGGAGTCTAACATTTAAAAAGTTTGTAACTTTATACAATATAAAATGTAGAGTTAGTTCAGAGTACCTCCTAAATGTGTTTCGAGTCTATTTGTGTCACACAAGTGAATGGAAAAAAGCAAGGTTTTTGGTATCAGGTTCTGCAATATTGGATCTTTGTTGGGTTTGGATTGGATTAGTCTTGTTTGGGTGGTTAGATCGGAAGAGC